>JAKOGI010002415.1:0-111478 GCA_029747015.1 Carnegiea gigantea
TATATATATATGCTCTAAACTTTCTAAGAGAGTTAGTAAATTACAAATACAAGCATACAACTCGTCCCTTACCCTATGTTAAATGCGCCGTATAATTACCCAAAGGATTATGTCTTGTTAAGTCAGGTTTTGATCATCTCAATTGAGATCTGCAATGACAAAATAAGTGGACCAACCTAATGCAAATCATTTGTCAATGGTCTTGTCTGTGAGCCCCAAGACCAAAATATGCCTTGAAAAGTGAAAAAAAAGAAATAACGTAATTGAAATTTTCATTTAGATCCCTATGTTGGTTTATAACTTTACGTTTGTCATATTTAGAGTAGGTAAATAGAAACAGGTCAGTTTAAGTTGACGTTTTTAGTGATCGAATCAATGTTCTTTTATAGGGTCGTTCAATAATCGTGTATCAACATTCAAAGATTTGTCTTTGTGAGATTAATAACTTGATCTGCATTTGCTCAATGAGTCAAAACTAAAAAGCAATGACAATATATAAGTGTGTGTCAATTAGCATTACATTTGTGTGATTGTGAATGCTCCTTATCAAAACTCGAGACTCGAAATTTAATTGTCCAAAATTCAAATGAGTTACATTTTTATGAGATCATATGCAACGCTACACTCTTGAATATGATTTTGTAGAATTAAACATGTTATGAAGATAATTTAGAATCGTAGAACAGTAGTGTGAAATTTTGAACAGTAATCATAGAATAATATTATAAATTTATAATCATAGAGTTCATTGCATTAAGTCATTAAGTAAATCAAATAATAAAATAGGACTGCATCCTAATAAGTTTAACAGATTGTTAATTATTCTTATCTTTTCTTAATTCCTATTGTGATAAAATATTTTTTCTCTTATATTTTTACTATATATCTGTCAAATTAAAAACTTAAAACTATCAACTATTTTATTTTTTCCTCTTAAGGTTTTAATTGATTTCATTTGTAAAAATTCCCTCTTAAGTTGTTTTTCTTTTACCACCTAAACTCAACTAATTGAGTTTGAAAAATTCAAAATTCCCAACCAAAGGAAAAAGGACTAACCCCCCTAAAAAAAAAGTTATTACTTATTTCAGTAAAATTGAGTCGAGTAAGAATTAGATTAATTTTAAATCAGGTACGGTTCGATTCGAGTTCGGATTGTCCATTTTCGGTTCACTTCGGGTCGGGTCACTATGAATCGGGTCATTTCGGATGTGGGTCATTTCGGGTCAGGCTACAATTCGGATTTCGTTCGGTTCTGGATCAGTTTAATTCGGGTGTTCGGGTCCAAATCAGTTCATCCCATTTCGGCTGTAGATCCGGGTCGTTCGGTTTGGATTTCGGGTCTTGAGTCAGTATTGCCAGGTCCATGGATGATGTATATGAGAGCACCCAAATGACCAAGCTAAGTATTTTTGTGGTTTTTATAATTGAGAAAACAAGGAAAAGTAAAAAGGATAGTTCAAGGTTGTATTTGAGATAATCCTTCCGGAGCCACTCAAACCAAACCTTGGGCAATCCCTTAACTCAACTAGGATACAGAAATTAATCACCACTAAGTTGAGAACGAGGGACCTAGAACACCACTTGAGGATGCCACTCTCAAGATGTAGAACTAGGGATTTATAAGGAAGAGAACAAGCACTCTTTGTTTGAACTTGCTTTGTATTACTTGAATGACTTGATTTGATGCTAAGCAACTCAATTTATGGCCTTTATATAGAGTAGGCCTTACATAATGAAAAGACATAACATTTCATGAAAATATGTAAAGGAAAAAACCAAAAAAAACAAGTACATTTTGCTGCTTGCTTCATTCGAATGCACCTAGGATGAAAAGGTGTGTCTCTTGGTGACTTTAGGTGTGAAAAAGAGGTAACAGCAAAAGGAGATCCATGCACCTCTTAATTCACACATTCAAGCCTTGCTAGGGAAGTAGGAACTCAGCTTTGTAGGAGGACTAATGCACCAAGGCTGAAATGAGGGAGGAAGAACCATGTTCACACGTTTGGCAATAAGTGTGTTCACACTTGCAGCAAGCCCAATTTCCAGAAGGCATATCTCTCAGAATACTCAGCCAAATTCGATGATCTTGGGCTTGTTGGAAAGCTCTGGATGTCTAGTTTTTAGGGAATGTTCATTTGCTACAATTGAACGAGCCGATCAAAAGTTATGGCCTAGATAGTGAAGGCTGTCCAAACTGCCATGGGCTAAAATACCGTGTGCTTGTGGGCCTAATTTGACCATCCAAATGAACTCCGATTTGGGTGTGGTTGGTCTTGTTAGAAAGCTGATTCTTTAAGCTTGAATATGGTGAAGCGTGCAGGAAATTATTCCCTCCGGAGCTTGCTCAAAAAGATGGCCCAAACTGGGTCAATTTTCGGGTGAAGTGCCTAACGCACTGTTGGACTGTTTTAGCACAATTCTGATCAGATTTTGGGCTCCCTTTGCTTCCTTGGAGCTTCCCTTTGAAATGCATGGTAGTCTTGATCCCCATTTGGAAATCCCTTTTGAATAAGGCACTTTGAAGTTCAAAACAAACTCCACAAAGTGTCTTGTGTCATGGAACTCAAATAATGGGATCAAATATAAGTGTTTCCATGCATGATCTCGTTTGGTCATTTCCTCCCTTGAAGTTGAGCTTGAGGAATGAAAATGATGCATATGAAAATATGCATCATACTCCCTGGGTTGTTTGGAGTTTGTCCTCAAACTCAAAAGGTCTTCGCTCTTCTCGTAAAAGGGTTCAATCTTATGAAATGTGGTTCTTTGGGGGGAAAAACCATAGGGCATCTCTTGAAGAGCAGTATGATCATGGGGTTGATAAAAGAGGGCATGGGGAGGGTAGGAACTAGGGTTAGACTCGGTTGGGAGAAGAGAGGTGAGTAAGAGGTTCTTTTGTAAGGCTTTTTGTGGTTTGGGGGTTTGGGAAGGTTGAATGGGGCTAGGTTCATGCTCATCAAATCTTGTAGGTAGGCTTCAATTTACCTCATTATCTACGTCATCATAGGAATCAAAGATGGGAGGTAGATCAAAGTTAACATCACTATTTTCTTGATAATGGCCTTCTCCATTTAAGACAAATGAATAGCTAACTTCTTTTTCTTCCTCCATGGTTGCTTCCCATTCGGTCAAGGTGACGAATTCCTCGTTGGGGCAGTCCGAGGGTGCATGACCAAAGCCTTGACCTTAGAACACCTTTTAATGCTCATGCTAGAACTCATGGTAGGACCTGATGTGTATGGGGCTGATTTGTGGATGTGTTTGGGTTTGGAAGCTTGGTCAAGTAGGCAACCTAGGCTCTGATACCAAATGATATATATGAGAGCACCCAAATGACCAAGCTAAGTATTTTTGTGGTTTTTATAGTTGAGAAAACAAGGAAAAGTAAAAAGGATAGTTCAAGGTTGTGTTTGAGATAATCTTTCCGGAGCCACTCAAACCAAACCTTGGGCAATCCCTTAACTCAACTAGGATACAGAAATTAATCACCACCAAGTTGAGAACGAGGGACCTAGAACACTACTTGAGGATGCCACTCTCAAGATATAGAACTAGGGATTTATAAGGAAGAGAACAAACACTCTTTGTTTGAACTTGCTTTGTATTACTTGAATGACTTGTTTGATGCTAAGCAACTCAATTTATGGCCTTTATATAGGGTAGGCCTTACATAATGAAAAGACATAACATTTCACGAAAAGATGTAAAGGAAAAAACAAAAAAAACAAGTATACTTTGCTGCTTGCTTCATTCGGATGCACCTAGGATGAAAAGGTGTGGCTCTTGGTGACTTTAGGTGTGAAAAAGAGGTAGCAGCAAAAGGAGATCCATGCACCTCTTAATTCACGCATTCAAGCCTTGCTAGGGAAGTAGGAACTCAGCTTTGTAGGAGGAGCAAGGCACCAAGGCCGAAATGAGGGAGGAAGAACCATGTTCACACGTTTGGCAATAAGTGTGTTCACACTTGCAGCAAGCCCAACTTCCAGAAGGCATATCTCTCAGAATACTCAACCAAATTCGATGATCTTGGGCTTGTTGGAAAGCTCTGGATGTCTAGTTTTCAGGGAATGTTCATTTGCTACAATTGAATCAGCCGATCAAAAGTTATGGCCCAGATAGTGAAGGCTGTCCAAACTGCCCTGGGCTAAAATACCGTGTGCTTGTGGGCCTAATTTGACCATCCAAATGAACTCCAATTTGGGTGTGATTGGTCTTGTTAGAAAGCTGATTCTTTAAGCTTGAATATCGTGAAGCGTGCAGGAAATTATTCCCTCCGGAGCTTGCTCAAAAAGATGGCCCAAACCGGGTCAATTTTCGGGTGAAGTGCCTAATGCACTGTTGGACTGTTTTAGCGCAATTCTGACCAGATTTTGGGCTCCCTTTGCTTCCTTGGAGCTTCCCTTTGAAATGCATGGTAGTCTTGGTCCCCATTTGGAAGTCCCTTTTGAATAAGGTACTTTGAAGTTCAAAACAAACTCCATAAAGTGTCTTGTGTCATGGAACTCAAATAATGGGACCAAATATAAGTGTTTCCATACATGATTTCGTTTGGTCATTTCCTCCCTTGAAGTTGAGCTTGAGGAATGAAAATGATGCATATGAAAATATGCATCAGGACCATTTGTCTCGCCTCAGCGCCCCCTCCCCAAAAAAACAAAAGTGCAGAAAACACCAACCATAAACTCATGAATCTCGGAATGAAGCATTAAGCGAACTGCCTTCACCTCATGTGGGTACGCAGCTGAACTCAATGTCCCGTTAGACATCACATCTCACCTCTGTGGCTTTAAGGTATTACCTACCTAGGATGGGCCGGCTGGTATGTAAATCAGGGCTTGCCTAGGGACTTTGAAGAGTTGTTGATGGGAGACTAAAGAATGACTAAAAGCTGGGAAATAGAAAAAGTCAGACAAGAAGAAACATGACAAGTATTGGGAAATGAAGATACAATACTTAGGAACCCCCCTAAGATACCTCACAATCAGTTAACCTTTGCAAGAAACCACCGGCAACAACAATGAACCGACCAAGGCCGTTGCATTGAATAGGCAGAAGGCGACTCAACCTTTCATATACAAGTTATTTTGCAGTTATACAGAGTTGCAAACTGGTAAAATTGAATTAATTTTCAATACCAAGGCTGCCAAATTATCCGATTTATTTCATGGCCCTTCGATACAAGCTATCGCTTCACGCCTGGAATCAACACAAATAAAACAATCAACCTGGAGAAATATCATGTTTCTCATTGAAATTCCCTCAAGTAGCATCCAGCAATCGTTCCATAGGCTTAATATGAATTGAAATCAAGTTGTCTTAATCCTAGGATAGAGCTTCTGTTCCAATCAGGAATATTTCCTAAAACAACTCAAAACAAAAAAAGGAAAAAGGCAACCCAAATAAGCACCTAAATATCCCTATGAAAATACAAAGAAAATAGAAATAAAATAATTCCTATGTTTCTACCCTTAATTCTAAATCCAAAACCACTCCCCTAGGACCCAACTAAGTAGATATACCAACAGTATTCTAGATGACTGAACTAAATATAACTTCAAAATACCCATATGTCCTGAAATTGTACATCATAAATATAATCTAAAATCACATAATCTAAACAATTTGGGCGGAAAGGGGGGGAGTCTAAGCCTTAATTCTTTATTTTGCTGCCTCTAGCTCGACATAGTCTTTGCAACAAGTCACTTATGAGGTTGTAGTCAAGTGGTCAAGCTTGAGGTCATGAGTACATTAGGTATCACATTCGATTCCCCCTCCCCTCATTGTATTATACTACTTTTGTAGCTCATTTGAACCAAAAACAAACTCTTCGCAACAAGGCAACTCCTGCGAAGGTGTGCCTTAGGCACCCTTTGAGAAACTAATTCCTTAATTTCACGAGTGAAGGGGGTCCAATTGCAAGGCAAGGCTAGCTGCCCCCCCCCCCCCCCCCCATGGTTCATCCTGGCATAGCTAAGACCCTCGAACATTAGTTTGGTTTGGCAATGTAGCCAAAGAGGAATTGGCATATTCAGAAGGCATAGACGAACGTGTTTCAATATCGACAAATTTCAAAAATCAAATTTTTACCACAAATGAGAACACTTATAATATTTTCACAAAGCATCTAACAGAAGCATCCAAGTATATGAAACGAGGAACACAACAGGGAAGAAGGAAAATAACAGCTTCCAGAGGTCATAGACATCAGAATGGGCACATAATTCCGACCAACCTGTGCACTAAACAGTCTAGACTATCATATAAGCATTCTATGCTGGCCTTGAGCAGAAATACTGAAGATACCATATTGGCATAACTGACCAATTTTCCAACATCAGAAAAATATCATATTACTGATGGAAGCTGAAGATGATTGCATAATGGATTTAGTAGGAAACCAGCCCCCAAGCCAGCAGTTGGCTGATGCAACATATGCAACTTACATGTACTTATGCAATTTTCAGTTTTAAAAAAGGGCGAGCTATCCCAGGAAACACTATCCATTGCCATGATTTGTCAGCTACCCATGATCATAAGATGATAAGATGCAACAAAACTGCTGGTCGTGCTATCCAAAATCTGAGTGGAACTTGTCAAGTTCTTCCTTGGCTCGGCTAAGAAGACAATGTCTTCACAAGATGATCCATGTAGGACAGATCAAACTAGAAAGCTAGTCAACTGCCTTCAAATGAGACCGTACCTTTTTCGTGTATTCTATATAAAGTTTGGGAACTTCTTCTTTGAATGGTAGCACAAACCTCTTCAAAAATTTAGATTCAGTAACAACCAGACAAGAGGAAATGGAGTAACTAGTCTTGATCAGCCCCTTCTCCTTCAAAACCCTCAATACTTCATATCTAGGGATAACCCTTTTCTCTTAGCTGAGGCTCAGCATGAATGAACATGACGCTATCTCAGCAGGCTGATACCGGAGCTGTCTCATGTAGAAACTCAATGCTTTCGTAATCTTGGAATCTGAATAAGTGAGAGCATATGGGTTTTTCCTGGCCAATGTCAATACATCAGAGTCAGTCCATCCAAAGCTCTTGTACATTTCAATTTTTGATTCCATAGTCTCCTCACGAACATAAAAAGCATAGATTGCATGATAGAACATTGGTGAATCACGACGAATCTGAAATCTCTTTTCAACCTTGAACAAAACAGCCTGCAAACATTCAGGATCCCGTATGAAAAATCGTGGATTTCTACTAAGCAGTGTCCCAATTTTATCAGCCGAAAGCCCGAATTTTTGTAGTAAGGCTACATTTAAAGGGAGTTTTTTAGCAACACCTGGGGCAAGCATCCACTGGGACATCTTCAGAGTCCTTACCAGAGAAATGTTATCACCAGCAACTGATTTGAGGGCCTCAAGAGTAGAGACAATATGGTTTAAACCCCTACGACATATTCCTGGATGCATAGAGATAATATCTGCTAAATCAGACGCAGATAAGCCAAGGTCCTGAAAAACCCCCATTTTGGGTCTCAGGTTTTTGTCAATGCCACAAGACAAGATTTTGGGCACACAAAACACAACTTTTCTTATCTGGGTATCCTCCAACCCAATTTGCTTCAGAAAATGAACGACAGAATCAGGTTTTTCAGGGGATGAAAAGCGACTAATCTTCGAAGAAGTGACAATGGCTTCATCTTTGGAGAAGCCAAGCGAATTGACTAGATAATCCACCATGAAATTGGAGCAGATAGAGTTAGTTGCAGATGATGTGAACTGTACGACAAATCTAAACCCGCTGGTCGAAAATACCGCTCGGGCGCCATTGATGCCCCCAAGCTTGAACATCCTCTAACTAGGGCGAAGGAGATGAGGGCAAAGTCGGGTCTCCCTGACTTGAAGAGTATAAATTGTATAATCGGGTCGCCATTTTAACATATAGAGCTTTCCCACTATTGAACATGGCAAAACTGACCCAAAATCAAAAATTTGAATCGACAACGCAGTTTCATATCCGACTTGATATTTGAAAGAGATTTACTTGGAAGTGGACCAAAACGGAATTGACTCGAGTCATACTTGACCCAAAATTCTCTACAAATATTTTTGCATGGCAAGCATATTGAACCAAAAATCGGTTGATCCGAAATCGACCTGAATTGAAGTTCACCCGACCTAAATCGAACCGATCCTAAATGTCGCTTAACCTGAAATATGACCCGACCTAAATTTAAACAGATCCGTACCCGAATCGAGTGATCAATCGGCCAGTCTACCCAGAACTCAAGTATGTCTTATCAGAAAAAGTTTCATTTTTTTAAAAATAATAACTCTTACGTTCAAGCGTCTCACATAAGTCTTAGTATGAGACATATAGTTTTATTGTGACTATTCATAATTAATTAGGGTGACTAATAGTTCATTTAGAGATTACTGTTATTAGTGTCACACGTAAATGACCTATTAATTACCCCTAAATTTAAAAGTCACTTTAACACATATGATTAGTTACCACAAAATCTGAAAAAGTCACATATGAAAGAGTTCATCTCACAATAATCTTTATGTATGATGATCTCACATAAGAATTTAATTAATTTTATCCTTCTAATTTTGTGATTGTATTTTACATTTATAACTTGTATAAATATTTTTATTTTTCGAAAAAAAGAAAATTTATTTTTTCTTGGTTGGGAAAGCTTTTTTAAATACCCCGAAAATTGATTACTTAACTTTTTTGGTTGAACATATAAAATAGTATTTATTTTTAGTGGTTCTACTAACCAACAAGATAGAATAGAAAGTATAATTCAATTAAAAATCAACATAGTGTGAAGGTTTGACATTAAAAAAAATATATACAAAAAGCCGAATGGACAGAAATACAATACAGTAGGATTCAAAAAAAAATTCATCACGAACATTCAACTAGAAAAACAAAAATCACAACACAAAAGGTCGACAAAAAAATATATAGCAATTATGATTGTGAGCCTTATCGCACCATTTGTCGCTCACATAAAATTGGAGACGTCCATGTAGTTTGGGGTTATGAATTTGTGCTAATCTATGAAGGTAGGCTACATTGGACGGACGATGGCCTCATCGGACATCAGGTTTCGAGGTGTTATCCTCCATCTAATCATAGTCATATCTAAGGTCATATGAATCACGCCTATCCTCAACGATCATGTTGTAGAGTATAACACATGACTTCATTATCATACCCAACTCAACCTTGTCCATGTTAAGCCAAAAATCATGCATTGTTTTAATAATTATTTCGATTATATTATATATATTATTTTGTCTAATTTACCTTATTTTATATATTTTTCAGGTTTAGCATTAATAAAATAAAGAGGAGAAGAAGCTTGGGTTTTACACGCTTGGCTATAAAGACGGTCCAAAATTAATAATTTATAAAAAATATTATTTTCATAATTATTTAATTGGGCTAAAGTTTCAAGAGTTGGAGAAGTGCTAGAAGTCTTGAGGGAGAAGGCCACGGTATCTCTCATCTCAAAAACACCTAACCCACCCTACTAGCATAGATCATCACCATCATCTTCACGCATCATCTTCAGCCTTTCCTAATAGCCACGGCCATCATCTTCCCCAAACCTACTACTAGGCTCTCTTCCAAAATCAACTCATCGCCACCATCATCATACCACGCATCTTCTATCAACTCCCTCACCACAAGTCACGGCTACACCTATTCCTTTTTTTTCCTATTTTTTTTGGATATTTTTTTCTTTAGTTAATTATTAAACATGAACCCTTTGGTTAATTGTGATTTTATTTTTAATATGAGTGAGTAATTTTTTTATACTTAGTATAATCTATTTGAAAGCATGCTAAGTTGATTATTTTGAAACAACTTTCATACTTTATTATCTAGTTGATTTATATTCATGATTCTATAGCGATTAGTATTTATCGTTCATGATATTCATATTATATTAATTAGAATGTATGCTAGCTAGTTTAACATGAATTCATATGATAGTTTAAAGAGCTTTAATATGTAAAAGTTATTATCTTTTAAGCATTAGTATCACCCTAGTTAATCATGGATGGTTCAAATCCATCTCTTTTAATTAGGTAATCGTTATGGATCTTTGTTAAATCGATTTACTGGTAAATTGGGTACAAAGCGTTAGATGATGTTTTTCTAATACGTAATGCTCTAGTTTGATTAAACTCTTACACTGGTGTAAAAGTTATCAAATTAGTAGGGTTTATATTAGGAATGGATCTAATTAAACTATAATATAAGGAAAAACGGGAAAGATCCGCTGGTGGGTGTCTTCTACAGCTTAACTCATGGATGAAATCGACTTGTGTGTTAATGATAAATATTAATTTGCATGGTGGATATAAGTATTTTTCATAAATTTGATATCTTTTGATAATTATTTGTTGCTTTTAGTTAATTTGTTTACTTTGTCAACTTTTATTCTACAATTATTAGCTTTGATATAAATTTTGTTTAACCCCCCAAAAGAATAGTCTTTTAAGAGTGTCTTGGTAATTTTAGATTAGTTAGATTTTGATTTTTAGAGTGATTATAATTTTCAGATTTGATTTATATTCTGTTTTGCCATTTAATTATCGGTTTGTTAGAAATTGGGCTAAAAATAGTTTCTTTCATTTTTTTTCAATTTTTAATCAATCCTAGGTTTATATAGAGTCCTAATCTACCTCTATTTGATTTTGTAATTTTTGGGAATTATTTAATAATTTTTCAGAATTATTTCGTGAATTTGATATGTGCAGGTTTTTATTTCAATAAATCTGGAAATTTCGTTTTTAATATTTATTTCATGTTTATTAGGTGTTATTAAGTCCAAAAAATTATGTCCTTAAGTTAGGGTAATTTTTTTGATTAATTTTATATTTATATTAGTGCAGTTTATTTTATTTCTAATTTCATATTGAATTTTCTGTTCTAGTTATCTGCAGCGACGTTCTATTTTGATTTTTCTGAAATTAATTCGATATAATTCTAAAGTTATAAGCTTATAAACTTGAAGAATATTAGTTTAGGTCACTGTTTGTGATTTTTAATATTTATTTTCTATTTATTATTTTCTATTTTGATTTCTAGTTGAAGATTGAGTTATTATTCTCTTTTTATTTTTCTAGATTATTTAGGATAGCTAATTACTGTTTTATTTACAAAAATAAATCTAGAATATTTAGGAGTAATATTGAGTACTTTTCTAGATTTTTATTTATTAAATTTGATTTATTTTAGAATTATAAAGAGTAGAAACAATAAATTAGTGTAGTAAAATCATTTAGAATTAAACTAGCCTTTTGACATAATCTTTTCTCGTGGGATCGATCCCTACTTTTCCATGCTATAAAAATTATTTATAAATCGAAATAGTGGTTAAATCTGTAGCTCCACGACAAGCTTTACAAATTTTGGCGCCGTTGTCAGGGAAAGAAAATTAAATTACTAGTTTATTTCGATTTAATTTTACTATTTTTATTGCTTTGTTTTAACTCTAGTATTTTCATTTATTTATAGGATTTCCTGTAATGTATGAGATTAAGGAGTGGTAAGGAAATTGGAGAGGATAAGGAGCAAACATTGAAAGCTAAAAACAAAGATAGTCGTCCTAACCCAATAAGTCTTAAGATTAAAAAGGTAAGAATATCCACTCTTAGGGAACTTACCGCCCCTAACCTAGAAACCCAACCCATGTCCATTACTTATGCTGCATTAGATAAACCTCTAAAACTGAACTCTGGATTCATCAATATGTTACCCAAGTTTCATAGATTAGTTGGAGAGGACCCATACCGTCATATTAGTGAATTCCTTATTACATGCTCTGCTATGGTGTCTGAGGGGATTCCTGAAGACCAAATTAGGTTGAGAGCTTTTCCTTTTTCTTTGCTTGATAATGCTAAGGATTAGTTGTATTATATGCCTGTTGGATCGTTCTCTACATGGACTGCATTGCATAAATTATTTTTAGAGAAATTTTTTTCAGCATTTCGAATTGGATCTATTAGGAAGGATATATGTGGAATCAAACAAATGAATGGGGAAACTTTTTGTGAGTACTGGAAAAAATTTAATAAATTGTGTGCTAGTTGTCCCCAATATTAAATAACTGAACAGTTGTTGATTCAATATTTTTATGAGGATTTGCTTCCTATGGATCGTAATATGGTTGATGCTGCTAGTGGGGGGGCTCTAGTTAATAAAACTCCAGCAGAGGCTAGAAACTTATTCAATCTAATGGCCTAAAATACTCAGCAGTTTGGTACTAGAGAGTCACAAATTAAAAGGGTTAATGAGATTGGTTCTAGTTCATCTGTAGAGAGTCAGTTATCTCATATTACTGCTGTGTTGAATAAAATTATTACTGGAGGAGTACAAAAAGCAGTCATATGTGGCATTTATTGTCTAGAGGGGCATCCTACTGATGCATATCCTACACCTCAAGAGGGTAATGTTAATGCTGTATATTCTAATCGAGGTCAAAGGAGGTGTGATCCCTATTCTAACACCTATAATAAAGGATGGAGAGACCACCCTAACCTTAGGTATGGCCCCCAAACCAATCCACCTGATTTTGATCAAACGTCTCATCAACCTTCTAATCAAGATAGGACCAACTTCCCACTAAAACAAGTACTTAAGAAGATGGATGATAGGTTCTTAATTTTAGAGACAACTCTTAAGCAGGTTCAAGAGAGACAAACTGCAACTAAGATCATAGTTAGCAACTTGCAGGCTCAAATGCAAAATAGGTTACCATCTCAGCCTTACCCTAACCCTAAGGAGAATGTTAGTGCCATAACACTTAGAAGTGGGAATGAGTTACAAGAGCCTAGGGAGAGTAGAGAGGTTGAGCTTGAGTTAGAGGTCAAAGGAGCTGAACCAAAGTTAAATGTCGATTCTCATCAAACTACTAAGGAAATAGGAGAGAAGAAAAGAGAACCTTATAAGCCAATTCCACCATTTCCTAGTAGATTTTGAAGCCCTACTTCTAAGGTAAATGAGGCTAATCAAGAGATCTTAGAGACATTAAAGAAGGTAGAGATCAACATACCTCTCTTTGATACTATTAAACAGGTGCCTCGTTATGCTAAGTTCTTGAAAGAATTATGTACCATTAAAAGAAAGTTTGTAGGGAATGAAAAGGTAAGTGTGGAGGAAAATATGTCTACAGCTTTTCAAAGAAAACTTCCCCCTAAGTGTAATGACTCAAGTGTATTTTCTATTCCTTGTAAGATAGGAAATCATTACTTTGATAAGGCTATACTTGATTTGGGTGCTTCCATTAATGTTATGCCTAGGTTTGTTTATGACAAACTGAACTTAGGAGAGTTAAGGAAAACTAGTGTAGTGCTTCAGTTAGCTGATAGGAGCAGTATTCACCCAGATGAAGTGTTAGAGGATGTCTTAGTTCAAGTGAATGAACTTGTATTTCCTACTGATTTTTATTTGATGAACATGGGTGATGTATGTCATGATATTTCCATTTTGCTTAGCAGGCTATTTTTGAAAACAGTTAGGATTAAAATTGATGTGCATGAAAGAACATTAACCATGGAATTTGATAGTGAAGTGATTAAATTTAATATTTTTGATGCTATGAGATTTCCTGCTGATGTGAATTACGTGTATGCACTTGATGTTATTACTGAGTTGCCCCAAGATATTTATGACTTATCCAATGAAGATGTATTTTTGACTATGCTTACTAAGAGTCTTGATCAGCCTAAGTGTCAAAAAGCGCCCTACCAGATTAATGATGATTTAGTGGAAGAGATCCAACTAGAGGATCCAGGAGCTTCATGAAATCGAGCCAACGACTATAAACAAAGGTGCTGGTTGGGAGGCAACTCAACGTTTATAGAGAAGTACCTATTTATTTTTGGTTTTGTCTTCATTATTTCTATCTTCTTGCATGTATTAGGGACTATGCATGAATTAAGTGTGGGGGAAGGGGTACATCCTGCATCCTGCATTTAAAATCGAAAAAAAATAATTTCTTTCTTATAAATAATGCATGATATAAGTTTATACTAGGTTTGCTTGTTTAAATTTTTTTTGTGTTTTTATTAGCTAGTTTTTAGTTATTCTTCTATGAGTGAAGACTCCTGATCATGCTAGCTGTCATTCAGAGAAGTTTAAGTTGATTCTCATATATCTTTTTAATGAGTAACTATCATGATTGTTCATCTTATTTGGTCATGTATTATATCCTTCAGAGGTAATAAAATGACCTAGCCCATTTCTTAGAACTATTGAATTGGTAGAAGAACTCATTAAAGGCGGGAATGACAAGTACCCCTTTGAGGCATGCGCTATTGGGTGCTACCCTTTGAGACGATACTATCACTGAAAAGCTTGCTTCCATTACTAGTGAATCATTAAAATAAATAAAAGTAATGATGAAAATAAAATGTTTGCTCCAGCACCTCTATTCGGGTTAGTGTGAGACAGAGAGTGTTTAATTTCTAAGACCCTATATGGGCCTCGAATATGTGCGAAAGTGGAGTTTGAGGGGGGAAAAAAAACAAAAGAAGAAGAAGCAAAAAAAAGTTGCAAAGCAAGTTAGAATCAATTCAATGAGTTATTCTATCTAGTTCAATTATCTCTATAGTCATACCGTATTTCAATTTTTCTATCATAAACTTTTTAGACCTTTTGATCGATGTATGCATATTTAAAAGAGATAAATAATTATTTATCTTGTTACTTCATTAAAGAAGTGTTGTGAGGTTGATGAAGAAACTTCTTTGATGGTAGTTAGATGTCTAGTAGTTATTCATTTAGTGGAGGAAAAACTAATTAATTTTTAATAAAACTGTTTTTAAAACAAGCCAATACCTAGTATGAATATCATAGTTATGCATGACTTTATAAAAAAAGAAGAGGGTCAGTTTTACATCGAGTCTAAGATTTCTTTGCACGAGGACGTCCAAAGTCTAAGCGTGGGGGAATTTGTTAAGTCAAAAATCATGCATTGTTTTAATAATTATTTCAATTATATTATATATATTATTTTGGCTAATTTACCTTATTTTATATATTTTTCAGGTTTAGCATTAATAAAATAAAGAGGAGAAAAGAGGATGTCGAAACTCGGGTTTTACACGCTTGGCTATAAAGACGGTCCAAAATTAATAATTTATGAAAAATATTATTTTCATAATTATTTAATTGGGCTAGGGTTTCAAGAGTTGGAGAAGAGATAGAAGTCTTGAGGGAGAAGGCCATGGTATCTCTCATCTCAAAAACACCTAACCCACCCTACTAGCACAGATCATCACCATCATCTTCATGCATCATCTTCAGCCTTTCCTAATAGCCACGACCATCATCTTCCCCAAACCTACTACAAGCCTCTCTTCCAAAATCAACTCATCGCCATCATCATCATACCACGCATCTTCTAGCAACTCCATCACCATAAGTCACGGCTACACCTATTCCTTTTTTTTATTTTGCTATTTTATTTTGCTATTTTTTTTTAGTTAATTATTAAACATGAATCCTTTGGTTAATTGTGATTTTATTTTTAATATGAGCGAGTAATTTTTTTTGTACTTAGTATAATCTATTTGAAAGCATGCTAAGTTGATTATTTTGAAACAAGTTTCATGCTTTATTGTCTAGTTGATTTATATTCATGATTCTATAGCGATTAATATTTATCGTTCATAATATTCGTATTATATTAATTAGAATGCATGCTAGTTAGTTTAATACGAATTCATATGATAGTTTAAAAGGCTTTAATATGTAAAAGTTATCGTCTTTTAAGCATTAGTATCACCCTAATTAATCATGGATGGCTCAAACCCATCTCTTTTAATTAGGTAATCGTTATGGATCTTTGTTAAATTGATTTGCTGGCAAATTGGTTACAAAGCATTAGGTGATGTTTTTCTAATACGTAATGCTCTAGTTTAATTAAACTCTTGCGCTGGTGTAAGGGTTATCAAATTAGTAGGGTTTATATTAGGACTGGATCTAATTAAACCATAATATAAGGAAAAATGGGGAAGATCCGCTGGCGGGTGTCTTCCACAATTTAACTCATGGATGAAATCGACTTGTGTGTTAATGATGAATATTAATTTGTATGGTGGATATAGATTATGCTAAGCATTTTTCATAAATTTGATATCTTTTGATAATTATTTGTTGCTTTTAGTTAATTTGTTTACTTTGTCAACTTTTATTCTACAATTATTAGCTTTGATATAAATTTTGTTTAACCCCCCCCAAAAGAATAATCTTTTAGGAGTGTCTTGGTAATTTTAGATTAGTTAGATTTTGATTTTTAGAGTGATTATAATTTTCAGATTTGATTTATATTCTGTTTTGCCGTTTAATTATCGGTTTGTTAGAAATTAGGCTAAAAATAGTTTCTTTCGCTTTTTTTCCCAATTTTTAATCAATCCTAGGGCTTATATAGTGTCCTAATCTACCTCTATTTAATTTTGTAAGTTTTTTGAAATTATTTGATAATTTTTCAGAATTATTTTGTGAATTTGATATGTGCAGGTTTTTATTTCAATAAATTTGGAAATTTCGTTTTTAATATTTATTTCATGTTCATTAGGTGTTATTGAGTCCAGAAAATTATGTCCTTAAATTAGGGTAATTTTTTTGATTAATTTCGTACTTATATTAGTGCAGTTTATTTTATTTGTAATTTCAGGTTGAATTTTCTGTTTTAGTTATCTGCAGCGATTTTTTGTTTTGATTTTTCTGAAGTTAATTCGATATAATTCTGGAGCTATAAGCTTATAAACTTGAAGAATATTAGTTTAGGTCACTGTTTGTGATTTTTAATATTTATTTTCTGTTTATTATTTTCTGTTTTGATTTCTAGTTGAAGATTGAGTTATTATTCTCTTTTTATTTTTCTAGATTATTTAGGATAGCTAATTACTGTTTTATTTACAGAAATAAATCTAGAATATTTAGGAGTAATATTGAGTACTTTTCTAGATTTTTATTTATTAAATTTGATTTATTTTAGAATTACAAGGGGTAGAAACAATAAATTAGTGTAGTAAAATCATTTAGAATTAAACTAGCCTTTTGACATAATCTTTCCTCGTGGGATCGATCCCTACTTTCCTATACTATAAAAATTACTTATAAATCGAAGTAGTGGTTAAATTTATAACTCCACGACAAGCTTTATAGTCCATGTATTGAGTAAGGCCACAGATGATGACGAAGCGAGCTCGTAGAACCCCAAAAGCTTTCTCCACATCCTTCCTAATGGATTATTGATGTTTAATGAGCAATTTTCCCTTCGATCCTTAAGGAAGGGGATAGTTTTTATGATGGTCACCCATCTTGGATAAATGCCGTCGATAAGAAGTATCCAATATTATACTTCTGATAATTGGCGACATTTTCACATTTTGAAGCCTGATCCTCAGACAATTCTTGGGAAACCGGTGAATGATAATGAATTTTTGAATTGTTGAGGCTTCCTGGCCACCTAGAAAAGGCATGTTATATCTAAAGATCATAGAAAGCAACCATTTCAAGAAACAAGGTGGGGACTCTATGTATCTTTTTTGCAAATACTCCTTTCCAACTCTAAGGACAATTCTTCCATTCTCAGTACATATAGTCAATGCTTCCCAACAAACAGAAAAATCATGGGTTTTCGCCACTTGCAATAGACGATCAACATCAACTTGGGTTGATTTCCGTAAATACTCTTGTGCGGACACTTGAATGACCCTAGCGGCAAACTTTTTTAAGCACTCCATTGCTATGCTTTCACCAACTTCCAAGTATTCATCAGCACAATCTGCTAATATACCATAAGCAAACATTCGTATGACTGCAGTGCACTTGATTAGTACTGACAACCCACACTTACTAATATCATCGTACCATAATTGGAAGTACTCAAAATGGTTCCCAAGGGTGTCAACTGTGGTGTTTTCGCATCCAAAATCTATGCTGAAAATGGGTTTTGTTGTAGATTGGGTCTTCAGCGAAGTAGTCTTTGTGAAGGCGATCATGAGCTTCTTCTTAATCTCTCCTAATAAATCTTTTCTTATTTCTTGGTCTTCACGATAATGATGAAACCCTCTTCCCTTGTCTTGCTTGTCTAAACTTCATAATTAGTTATATGTCTTCATGTCAGTTTCATTGTATAGAAGATATTTAAATAACGGTGTATCTATAATAACCAAAAAATTTAGAACATAGTTAATTAATAATTCTATTAACTATATTTATTATATAACTATATTAGGCTAATATTTACTTGTCATTTGGGAATATTAATTGATTTGGATTAGTTTTTGGAACTTCTCAATTAAGCTCATAGTTTCGTGAAATTCAAGAGTTTATTAAAATTAAGTTGAGGTAAGCACGCGACATTAGCTAATAAGTCCTTAAAGTGCATACTATTTTAAGGTCATTTTATGCCATTTTTAGGGAGAAAGATGTGCTTTATGTTATAATTTATACTCCTTTTTCGGTTTTATGCTCGTGTATGGTTCTTTTCTATATTTTGCAGGTTTTTGGACCATTTCGCCCCAAAGTTGACCATAATTGATGATAATTTGACTCCCCACGGAAACCTCCAAGTCATCACGCCCTAGGAAGGAAGCAAGATCAAAAGATCATCGAGACAGAGCCCTCCACGGACTGTCTATGATGAAGGCCACGGTCCATGGTGAGACCCTAGCCTGTTTGTTTTCCTTCATCGTGCGGCTGATGTTGATCATGTTTCTCTATAAATAAAGCCATTTTTGCAGCAGAGAGAGGTAGCACAGCAAAGAAATTCTCTCTAGTTTTCGATTTCTTTTTCATATTTTCTAAGTTTAGTTTACATTTTTAATAGTTTTGAGTGTGAGTGTTGGAGAAGTGCTTGCTATTTTGGACCCTTTACGAAGCCGGGAAACCCTTAAAATATCTCTAGTTGCACTAAGTTTTTTAATTTCAAAACTCCATTTAGTTTTGTTGATTTAAGTGTGTGTGAGTAATTTTCTTAATCTAGGTATTGTTGGCCAAGTATTGATATTAGAATCTTACATCTTTATCTAGTTGTACTTGTTCTTGATTGGGATTGGTTGAATTCTATCTTGTGTGAGAAATCATTGTGATTTGATTTTGGCCAAATTCATTCATGTGCTAATTCTAAATAATTAAGAGTAGGATTGAAAGATGAAATTTGCTATTTGATTGCCCAAATAGGGCTTGATTTAGCAATACTTGAAAGAGATTCGTTTGTTAAGAGGACCCTTTAGTGATCAAAGATCTATAACTTAGGCTAAACAAGCACACTTGAAAGAATGACTTGTTATTTTAGGCAATTCAGTTTATTTCAAAAGAAGATTGAATTCTAAATGCGATTGCACCCCTTTCAATCCCCCATAATAGATCAAGTACATGATATATTGCATTGATCTACATCTTTATAAGGTAAAACAAAGTGCTAGATGTTTTTAATTGATTGAATTCTCTAATTAGGATATAGTTTATTCAACCCCTTAATTGAAATTGCTTACTTAGCACCTTTAAAGGATGCAAATCAATAGATTACAATTGGTCTTCATAGGAACGATATCTTTACTAAACTACAACACCCGTGCACTTGCGATGGTAGTTTTGTTACCTATTTTTGGCACCGTTGTCGGAGATCAAATTTGTGGATATTGAATTAGCCATTGGCTAAGCATTTTATCATTATTTTTTTCTTTATATTTTTTACTTGCGTTGGTAGTTTTGTTACCTATTTTGCAGATTTTTCCTTTATATGTGAAGTCCCTTTCCATTTGAATTTGATCCAGAAATCAAAACGACTTTTTGCTTCAGAAGGAAGAAATTAAGGGTAGAAGAGTAAAAACTCAAAGCTCAAGCAGTTTCTTCACCAATGGCGGGAATAGGAGGTAACCAAAGAAGGACACTTCGGGATTTTATTACCCCGGGAGTCCAAGGCATTTCCTTGAGCATCGCTTGACCAAATGTAGAAGCGAACAAGTTTGGGTTCAAACCATCCCTTATATCCATGGTACAACAATCTTAGTTTAGGGGCACCTGCTAGAAGATCCAAACTTACACCTATCGGTCTTTTTAGAGGTGTGTGATACGTTAAAGTTCAATGAAGTTTCTACTAATGCCATCCACTTGTGCCTATTTCCCTTTTCACTTAGGGACAAGGCGAGAGCGTGGCTTCACTCATTGCCTCCAGGATGTATAACGACATTGGATGATCTTATAAAAGTTTTTTCTTGTCAAGTTCTTTCCTTCCAGTAAGGCGGCAAGCTTGCGAAATCAAATTACTACTTCCTCTTAAAAGGAAGATGAGACTCTTTATGAAGCCTGGAAGCAATTCAAGGATCTTTTATGATTATGCCCTTACCATGGTCTTCAAAGATGAATGATTGAGCAGACATGTTATAATGGAGTCACCTAATCATTGAGGTCGACTATTGATGCAGCAGCAGGAGGTACTCTTATGAACAAAACTGAAAATGAAGCATACAATCTTATACAAGAGATGTCCCTAAACAATTTCCAGTTGTTGTTTGAGAGAGCCCAAACCAAGTGGGTTGGAGGTAAGCTAGAATTAGATGCTATTTCTATGCTTTCTTCTAAAGTTGATGGTATGTCTCAAAAGTTGGAACGTTTGAATGTTAATTCTGTTAGTTCAAGTACCCCTTCCCTGTCGTGTGATATATGTGGATCATTTAATCATTCAACTGTGCATTATCAAGTGGGTAGTTCTTTTGCCTAAGATGTAAGTGATCAGGTCAATCATGTAAATAACTACCACCCTAGACCAACAAATGACCCTTTCTCTAGCACGTATAATCCAGGTTAGAGAAATCACTCCAATTTCTCTTATAAGCCTAATGTCTCACTCGTGCTCCAAATGAATTTTAGACCATCCCCTAGATTTCAAAGACCATCTTATCCTCAACAAGTACCTCAAAAATCTAACTTAGAGTCTATGATGGAGAATATGCTTTTGGCTCAACAAAAGCAAGATGAGTATATTAACCAATTGGCCTCTAAGGTTGATGTGCTTACTACTCACAATAAAGATGTTGGAAGCTCAAATAGCTCAACAAGCTACGTCTTCATCTACACCTCCGGGTAGACTACCTAGTAAACCTAAATCTAACCCATGTAAGCATTGTAACTGTGTTACCTTGAAAGAAGGGGTAGAGGATCCTGAGGACATAACACTTGAAGAGGGTAGAGAAGTGATCATAGCTGAGAGTAAGGAGAGAAACGATGGTGGCGAACCCATGACTTTTATAAAAAGTGATAGCTTTGAGATTCCCAAATTCTTTCCCCCTAAGTTTCTTGACCCAGGTAGCTTTTCTATCCCCTAAATCATAGGAAAAATAAAGATTGAAAGAGCCCTACATGACATTGGTGCAAGTGTCAATTTGATGCCATACTCTATATTTCATGAGCTTCATTTGGGATCATTGCGATGCGCACCCTTCTCACTCCAATTAGTAGATGGTTCTGAAATGTGACCTTTGGGTACATTGGAGGATGTGCCTGTAAAAATAGGAGATTTTTGCGTGTTAGAAGATTTTATCATTGTTGATATGACTGAGACTGATGATGCCTAAACTATTCTTTGTAGGCCTTTCTTAGCTACTTTGGGTTGCATTATTGATGTAAAAGAGGGAGTGGATAACATTTGAGGTAAGGGGTGTTATGCTACATTTTGTTTTATGGACGAGAAAGTTGTTTCCCCCAATTCTTCCCTGTCTGATGTATTTCTCCTTTCTCCTGAAATTGAAATGGAGGATTGTTGGAATTATCTTGACCCTTCTAATTCTAATTGAATTTCTACTGAGTATCCCATCCAAGCTTATGTTAAGGTAGAGTTTGCTGCTCCTATGCTACCTAGCATACCCGAGGTTGAGGCCTATGCTTCTAATGAATTTTCCATGAGTGATTATTACAAGTTCACCTAATTAGTTCTTTCATTATCTCCTATGAAAGAGAGTCGATTTGGATTTTGATCTTGAGATTGAACATGATGATAGTGGTCCGCTTGATGGAGCCCGCTATAGATTTGTCATGTATGCTAATATCATTTGATGATGATGAAGGACCTCCAACCTGAGTATCTAAGGTGGCACCTTCACTTGAAAGATTTCAATTTTGTGATTTGCGATAAAAACGACACCCATATTTTCATTGAATTTGAAGCGGAATAGAACAAAGGTCAAGCTCCCAACCTTAAACGAGCGCTTCTTGGGAGGCAATCCGGGCATTTGCTTTACTTTTTTCCCTTTTATATGTACCCTTTTATTGTATTTTGTATTATTTTGGGACTTTAAAACCTTCCCTAGGAATTAGTTAACCTTAAAAAAAAAAAGAAAGAGAAGAAATAAGCATAATCAGAGGTTTTCAGAGCCTCCACGGACACCACCATGGTCCATGAAGGCTCTAAAGAAAAAGAAAAGGCAAAAGAAAGAAGAAAAGCACAAAAGAGCCGGGACCCGAGCTGACCACGGATAGCCCGTGGCCGCAACCACGGTCCATGGTTGAGCCCCACGTCCGCGGTCAAGGGTTTTCAAGGCCTTCTTTGACTCAATTCTTTCCATCTTCTTCCTCAAACTCAATACTCTCTCTCTGTCTCTAAACATTCCATTCTCTCTCTAAAACCTCCATAACCACTTCACCATAAACCTTCAATTTTTCGCCAAAATCCACCAAATTTCCTCCCTTTTTACTTCCTTTCTTCACCTTAACCCCATATCTCCCTTTATTTTTCACTTTCAAGCCTTCTTTCTCTCCTATTTTTCCTATCTCTATACCCACAACCTTCACAATTCTATTTTTCACTTTTATTCTTCCAAATTTCATTTTTTTCATATTTCTTTACCTTTTACTTCCTTTTTGGCAAATTTTACATTTTCTAGCTCATTTCTTTTTAGTTTAATTTTTGAAGTTTTTCCCATCCATATTACATCACTATGGCACCAAAGAAGAAGACAAGAACTGCACAAGAAGCTGTGACTTCTAGTTAAATCCCACAATGAGCTCCCCAAAGCTCCCGCACATCAACCGCCATAAAAAATCGAGGTAACATTCTGTACCCCCTTGGTTTGGCTAATCCTAAACACATTGCTAGATATAATGCTTTGAGCAGTAGACTTGTGGTAGCTACTCGATATTATGATGAGGATGTGTTAAATCATTTAGGATTGTTAGATGATATTTATTAGTTGTTTGCTTGAGCAAGATGGGCCAATTTTTAGAAACTGGGGACCACACCTATCAGGACCTCACACTTGAATTCCTAAGGACATTGCTTGTTAAGGTCACGAGTGGCCCTCAATGTCAAGAGGGCTACATTTCCTTTTATCTTAATTGGGAGTTTTACGAGCTTAATTTAAGTGCCGTTAATAGTATATTTGGTTTGCCACCACGTATAGACCTCCCATACCACCATGTCCCCAAGAAATTTAATCTGAATGCTTTTTGGCACGAACTTTGCAGGGATTATCGATATGACACCAATAATTCCAAAGACACGGTTATTCGAAACCCCTATATTCGTGTAGCCCAACAGTCATTAGCTTGTGGTTTGTTTTCTCGGGAGGACAGTATAAATGTGTCTTCTCTGTCTGAATTACATGTTTTGTACAGTATGCTTGAAGGTGACTGGATTAACCCTGAGTCATTTTTGTCAATTAGTTGTATAGTGCAGCCACTAGTTCTACACATAGGATTGTTATTGGGGACCTCATTACCTCAATTGCTAGGTTGGTTAAAGTTGAACCAAACCCTAATGACAGAGTCGCAAGTTCGGAGCAGTTGAACTTAGCTGCTTTTGAACAAGTGAAATTTTATAAAGTTGATGGCGGGTGTATTTGTTGGATTTATCCTGGGAACCAGTTTATGCTTCTCCCAAATGTTGATTGGACCTCTTTCCTGAACCGGGCCAATATCTACTTTTTACCCAGTGATGAAGAGTTGATGCGACCTACCCCACCTCCTCTATCTCCTCAACCTAGGGCTTCTAGTTCCTCCCAACCATCCTCCTCTCATAACTATCCTGACCTGCATGCTATCCTTTAGTCAACTCAAGAGAAGCAAGCTTCTCTACGAGCTTATGTAGAAATTGAGCATGCCTCACTCCTAGTTTTTGTTTAGGAGCGCCATGATGAGCTCCCTGGGATGATTACCTCTCAGAACTAATATTTTCAAGACTTTCGGGCTTACTTAGAGACTTGGAGAGACTGGCACATTTCTCAACCCTGCCTTCCTTCTTCTCCTCCACCCTCTTCTCCTCCTTTTTAGAGTCCTATGTTTGCATTGAGAACAATGCATTGTCCAAGCATGGGGGAGTTGTTCTAGTTTTTAATGGTTGTATATATGTGCATTGTGGATGTGTGAAAATCTGTGTTTTTCAGTTTAGTTTGCATTTTTAGGCTGATCATTTAGTTTTCTAGGTTTCTTTCTTAGTTTCAGTTTTGTTTTGACACCTTTTAGCTTTTATTTGCAGACAAAAAAAACTCAAAAAAAGGGATTAAAAAAGGGCCTATAAATCCTCTGATAATGAGTCTTTAGACTAAGTGGCTTTCTTTTGCCTATTTTGACCTTTTTGTTAAGCTCATTTGTGAATAAAATATTTGTTTAAGTGTTTTCGAATTATGTTTCATGTTTTAACCTTTACATTAGATATGACTTGTTTGTTTAATGATTCTTGGCATGAGTATTTGGCATATGAAATTCTAAGAGCTAGATGAGCCTTGTACTGTGAAAATTTGAGCCTAAATAGACTAATTCATCAACTTAGTCTCATATTTCTTTTCATGTATGACTCTTCCTAGATTTCAAGTCTCTAGAACTTGCTTCGACTCTTGCTCAAAACTACATTTAGCATGCATATTTAGGCAACATGATTAGGCATTCTTTGACTTTATGAGCTACATTGACTAAATAGCTACCCTTATGTGAATAATTTATCCCTTGCTACTCCTTTGAGCCTTTACAATGTTTATTGATGAGAACCTATATTATTATCTTTGGCCAAACACATATGTCTTACCCTTTTAGGCAACTATAGAGTTTTCATAGTTGATTGGGAGTAGTTTGTGGATAATAATCTTTTTGTGGTTTGGTTGGATATTATAAGGAATTCATGCTTTATTTTTCTCTTCAAAGTCAACTAGGTTATGTTTTGTGAGTTGTAAAAAAAGTGTTGAAAATGCATAGTTTTCTTTGCCATTATCCTCCTCGAAGAAAAAAGAGAAAAAGAACAGAAAAAAAGAGAATAGAAAACAAAGCACACCAAAGGTGTGTAGAGGAAAAAAAAATGTTTACATGTTAAAAACAAACAAAAAAGAGAAAAGAAGAAGGAAAAAAATGCAATAAGAGGATTTGGCATTGGTTTTATATATTAGGCACTTTTTCTTGTGACATCACTTGGGGATATTGTTGATATTTTAAGGAGTATATTTTAGTTGGGAGATAATGATTTATGCCCTTAGTCTTTGGCCTTTAGCTCTATAAGTCCCAAAATATTTGTTCCCTCCTTACCTTTACCCATTTGCCCTATTACAACCTTTAAAAGTCCTCATGATTGCCTTCTGTGTTTTGCATTATAGTGGTGGAGGAGTATATTTTAGTTAGGAGATGATGGTTTATACCCTTAGTCTTTGGCTTTTAGCTCTATAAGTCCCAAAATGTTTGTTCCCTCCTTTCCTCTACCCGTTTGCCCCATTACCACCCTTAAAAGTCCTCATCATTGCCTTGTGTGTTTTGCATTATAGTGGTGGTGAATTAGAGAGTCTTATCAAGCTTATGGTTGATTTGATTCTATAGAATGAGATTTAAAAGAACCGCATTTTATTTAAACACATGAGTGATGAGTGCCTCATCCCTAAAGTGAGGTTCTATTAGCTCTTCTAAGCTCTACTTATTGTAATATGCTAATATGATTGTTCAAGTTGATTTGAGTAACTGATTCAATATTTTGATGTGATGGTTCTTACCTTTTTTGAAATTTCCTTCTCCTATCTGTTTGTAAATTTTCAACACTTTTAGCCTAAACTTCTTAGGTTGTTTGATTATTGATGCTGCTACTGATGTCTTTCTAAGGAGGTTATTCATATCTTTAGCCTCAGTTTCATAATTACTTGGGCACAAACAATGGTTGAGGCATAGGGGAATTTGATAAGTCCTTAAGGTGCACACTATTTTGAGTTCATTTTGTGCTATTTTTAGGGAGAATTATATGCTTTATGTTATAATTTATATTTCTTTTTCGGTTTACACTCAGGTATGGTTCTTTTCTATGCTTTGTAGGTTTTTGGATTGTTCACCCCAAAGTTAACCATAATTGAGTGTAATTTGACTCCTCACCGACACCCCCAAGTCACCATGCCCATGGAAGGAAGAAAGAGCAGAAGATCATCGAGACAGAGCCCTCCACGGACTGTCTATGGTGAAGGCCACGGTCTGTGGTGAGGCTATAACTGCAAGCCTGTTCATTTTCCTTCAGCGTGTGGCTGAGATTGATCATGTTCCTCTATAAATAAAGCCATTTTCACAGCAAAGAGAGGCAACACAGCAAAGAACAAGAACTCTTCTCTCTAGTTTTCCATTTCTTTTCCATTTTTCTAAGTTTAGCTTAGATTTTTAGTAGTTTTGAGTATGAGTGTTGAAAAAGTGCTCACTATTTTGGAGCCCTTGTGAAGTTAGAAAACCTTGAAGGATCTCCAATTGCGCTAAGTTTTCTTCTCTTAAAGCTCTGTTTAGTTTTGTTGATTTAAACATGTGTGAGTAGTTTCCTCAATCTAGGGATTGTTAGCCAAGCATTGCTGTTGGAATATTTCATCTTTATTTAGTTGTACATGTTCTTGATTGGGATTGATTTAAGTCTATCTTGTCTGAGAAATTATTGTGCTTGGATTTTGGCCAAATTCATTCACTAATTCTAAATAGTTAAGTGAAGGACTGAAATGTAAAACTTGTTATTTGATTGATGAGATAGGACTTGATTTAGCAATACTTGAAAGAGATTCTCTTGTTTAGAGGACCCTTTAGCGATCAAAGATCTATAACTTAGGCTAAACAAGGACATTTGAAAGAATGACTTGTTAGTTTAGGCAATTCAGTTTATTTCGAAATAAGATTGAATTCTAAATGCGATTGTAGCCCCTTTAATCCCCCATAATAGATCAAGTACATAATATATTGTATTCATTTACATCTTTACAAGGCGAGACAAATCCCTAGATGTTTTTAATTGAGTGAATTCTCTAATTAGGATATAGTGTCATTCAACCTCTTAGTTAAAATTGCTTGCTTAGTACTTTTAAAGAACAAAACTCAATAGATTACCATTGGTCTTCGTGGGAATGATATCTTTACTAAACTACGACACCCATGCCCTCGCAAAAATAGTGATTAGTCCTATACTCTATGTGTATTTAGGTCCCGAGAAACCAAGATCGAGGAATCTATTATTATGTATCCAGTTACTAAAGTTGAGAGACCGCTGAGCCATACCCTCACTATAATTCCATCGTTTATCGAAACTAGTAGTTTCATTGAAATCAATTGTGAGAAGCCATGGTCGAGTATTAGATGAAACAAAATTATTAAGTCCTCCCACAAATCTTCTCTAGCTTGTTTATTTGAACTAGCATAGATAGTAGACATTCTTCCATGTATTTCGGTCTATCTATCAGAACAATCATAGTAGGATTCATTTGTTTCTGGCCTGTTGAGCTAGCTCCACTTCTGGTTCATCATTTTAGATGATGGGACAAACTTCTCTTTTATGGCCAATTTTACCCTACTTAAAGCATATTAAATGTAGCCCTTTGTATTGAACTCGCCAAGCTCTACCATGTAGTCTAAACTTTGAAAGAAGTGGCTTAGACAGATCAACTTCCACACACATACGAGCAAATTTACCTCTCTCTACATATGCTGTTGTGTCATCGACTTTGTGGATTATCCCTATCTTGCTGCTAACAACTTACAGGAACTATTCACCAAAGTGCTCAATGCTTAGAAACATAATTCTAAATCAAGCTATTAGGACCAAAATTGGTTCCTCATCTAGCACAAAATTAGGCACCCATTGCGCATAGTAAGGTAGTTGTCTCTAATTAGCCATGGACCTCCTGTCCATACATGCTCATAATCTTTCGGGTTAGAGAATCAGGTGACATAGTCATCGCACCCAATGTCTATCAATGCAAAGTCACCCTTAGGTACCCATTTGGCTAGCAGGCTTTTCTTCAATTGGAGACATCCCATCCCCTTTTCAAAGAGCTTGATAATTAGTGACTGTCTCCATGGTCATCGCAGTTAAAGGGTTTCTTCCTTAGTAAGTCAGATAATAGGACATCTTGGGTCATCCACTTCAGCAAAATCGGACTTATCATCATCCATATCCCAATCTTCATCATCGGGTACCCAACAAGAATTCGAAAAGTTTGAATACTGATTGATCATAAGATTCTAGTTGTTGCCCATTAGTTTGTTTTTGAAGGACTCTTTGTTGCCCTCTAGATGCTGTGTAATAGTTTAGGCGCCAATAAATCTTCATTCGTTTCTGGAACCATGTCAACGTCTTCGATAATAGCTTCATCAACGTCTGTATGGCAAGACCCTCGCTTCACCTTCTTCTTCAATGTTTAACTTAAAATTATGATATTTTATACCCTTGTATTATCTAATAATTGCTCGAAATGAAATATTAGATTAGAATTTTAATATTGTTTTGTTTATTTTGTAGGAATTTTTGTTAAAGGATGAATAATTTGTTCAAAATGGAGCTGGATCAAGTGAGGAAAGAAGAAGGAAGCAAAGAGGAGCCTAGCAGCCCAAACAAGCTCTGCTGCCGAGTCCATCCTCACCTTCCCTTCTCTCTCACGTTCTTTCTCTCTCACAGGCCGGCCCAGAGCTGCTGTCAATCTCTTTTTGTTACCTTCTCGTGAGCCCAGCAGTCTAATCCTCCTTCTTTTCCTTTTTGTCCCTTCCAATTTCTTTTCTCCCTGGCCCAATAGACGCCTCCTATCCTACCCAGCCGACACTTCACTCCCTGTTCTTTCGGAGCTATTTGCTCGTAATTCGTGACCCAGCTGCGCTAAACCCAAACCTCTTTTCTCTCACTTAATCCACACGCTCCCTTGCCGAATTCCCGGTCTCCCCCTCTCGCTTTCACTTAGCACACACATGTCTCGCATGTATGTCTGGTCTGTTGATAAGTGCTTAATGTATACATAATATTAGGGCCATTTTGCCATATTTTTAGGAGAATTATGTGCTTTAAAGTTACTATTAATACTCCTCTTCTCTATTTATACTTGAGTATGGTTGTTTGATGTGTTTTGTAGAATTTTAGGCCATTTCGACCTAACATTTGACCCTCATTGGATGTATTTTGACCTCCTCCACGGACACCCATGTGATGCTATGCCCGTGGAGCAAGATAAGAGTAGAAATTCGGTTCCAGCCAACACCACGATTGGACTGTTGTGCCTGCCACGGACCGTGGTGAGCTATCTTCCTTCGGCTGCATGGCTGAAAACGTCCATATTTTTCTATAAAACCCCGTTTTTCAACAGAGGGAAGGGAAAGAAAAGAGAAAAAGAAAGCATAGCTTAGTTTAGTTTCTTTCTCAAAATTTTACTTTTTGGTTAGATTTTTTTTAGTTTGATTGGTGTTTTAGTGAAAAACCTGGAGTGTGAGTTCGGTTTCGAAGTGGTTTGAAGCCCTTGGATGAAGGCTATCTTTGTCAAGCCCTTCCCTCTCAAATTTTCATAGAATTATTGGATAGTTGTTGAATCTTTAATTATGTGTGAGTAGTTTATCTTTTGTCTAGGGATTTATTTATTGATGAAAGTGTAATTGGATCATATTTATCATTGGAATTAGGCTTTGATTCATGATTGGTTTGATTTCATTTTATCAAGTGATTTTTATGTCGTGAGTGGATTTTTGGCCAAAGTTTGCTTACACACTTGAAACAATTGAGTGAAAAACTGAAAGGTGACATTCGAATGTTAAACTACTTGATGAAACCTTACAGAGCATCAACTCGAAAGAAAGATTTGTGTATTAGGAAGACTAGAGAGTAATCAAAAATATTTAACCTGCATTACGGCAAATTAGTTTGAAAGAACAACTTTTTTTAGTGTAGGCAAATTTGGTCGATTTCGAAAGAATAGACTAAATTTTTGGATAGATTAAAATTCCTCGAAATTATTCAATTAGAGAAAAGAGCCTACTTATCATTTTGATCAAGTCACCTTTCTTAATTGCATAAATCCTTAAATGTTTTCTTCTAGATTAAATTTAGAATTAGTAGATTTGAAGTTGTTGAATCAAAACCCTTGATTTAGTATTTGCTTGGCATATTCTTAAAGGCAAAACTCAATAGATTACTTTGGTCCCTAAGAGGACGATATTTTTATCTATAGTACGACTACCCGTGTGCTTGCAGCAGCGGTCAAGTTTTTGGCGCCATTGTCGGGGATCAATTTGTCAACCATTGAGTTAGTCTTATGAAAGTGACTGAGCATTGATGGTCTTTTATTCTTTTTTATTATTATTTTCTTATTTGATTGCACTGGTAGTAATGGTGATAGTGCTTGTAGGAATCTTCCCCGTTTACGTGAAGTTCAGTCGTCTACGAATCCAATCGCGAGATCGAGAGGACTTTCTACTTAAGAAGGAAGAAGCAAAAGGTTGAAGAACAAAGACGCGAGGCAAGGAAGAATTCTAATAAACATGGCAGGAGGAGGAGGTGACCAAAGAAGGACTCTTAGAGATTTCGTTACCCTTGGAGTTCAAGGGATCGCCTCAAGCATCGCTCGCCCAAACGTTGATGCCAACAATTTCGAGTTCAAACCAGCACTTATTTCCATGGTGCAATAATCCCAGTAAGGAGGAACTCCTTTGGATGACCCGAATCTACACCTCTCGATCTTTTTAGAGGTGTGTGGCATGTTGAAACTTAATGGGGTCTCCACCGATGCCATTCGATTGTGACTATTTCCCTTCTCACTAAGGAATAAGGCAAGAGCATGGCTACATTATTTTCCATTGGGATGTCTCACCACATAGGATGAGCTAACGAGAGCCTTCCTCGCTAAATTCTTCTCTCCAAGCAAAACGGCAAGCTTAAGGAATTAGATCACCAACTTCACTCAAAAAGATGAAGAGACGCTCTATGAAGATTGGGACTGGTTTAAAGATTTGCTGCGCTTATACCCCCATTATGGTCTTCAACGATGGATGATCGTTCAAGTTTTTTATAATGGTGTGACCCAACCTGCAAGGTCCACCATTGATGCAGTGGCATGAGGTACCTTAATGAACAAAACTGAAGATAAGGCCTATAACCTAATTGAGGAGATGGCACTTAACAACTTTCAATGGTTCACCGAATGTAGCTAACCCAAACGGCTTGGAGGTAAGCTTAAAGTTGACGCACGTACTTTACTTTATGCTACAGTAGATGCTATGACTTAAAGAATGGACCGAATGAATGTTAATGTTGTAAATTCTAGTGCCCTTCTCCCATGTGAAATTTGTGGTTCTATTGAGCATGTGACTTTGAATTGTCAAGTTGGGAGTCCTTTTTCCAAACACTCTAGTGAAGTAAATTATGCTCAAAATTTTAATCCGAGACTGACCAATGACCCTTACTCTAATACCTACAATTTGGGTTAGAGGAACCATCTAAATTTCTCATATAGGTCTAATCCAAACCCTTCGAGTATGCCCCCAATGAATGCTAGACCACCTCTCAGTTTCCAAAGACCTCCTTTCCCTTCTTAAGTGCCCTAACAGTTCAATTTCAAAGTAATCATGGAAAGTATACTTGCGGCACAACAAAAGCAGGATGAGTATATTAAGTAATTAGCCTTTAAGGTTGATGTGCTTATAACTCATAATAAGATGTTGGAACCCCAAATAGCCCAAAAAGCTAGCTTCTCATCTCCTCACCCCGATAGACTCCCTAGCAAGCCCGAACCTAACTCTCGTGAGTAAAATAATTATGTTACCTTGAAGGAAGAAGTAGAGGACTTCACTAACCCCGTGGACATACCAATGGAAAAGGGTAGACAAACAATTATGGTTGGAGATAAGGAGAGAAATGATGGTGGCAAGGCTGCCACATTCATAGAGAATGAAACTGTAGAGATGCCTATAACTTTTCCACCTAAGGTTCCTGATCCCGGCAGCTTCTCTATCCCTTGTACTGTAGGGAAGGTGGAAATTAAGAAAGCATTATATGATCTTGGTGTAAGCGTTAGTTTAATCACATACTTTTTGTTTCATAAGCTTCAACTAGGGCTATTATAAACCGCACGCTTTACACTACAGTTAGCAGACGACTTTGAAACGCAACCCACAGGCAGATTAGAAGATGTGCCTGTCAATATAGGAGACATTTGGATATTAGAAGACTTTATCATAGTCGATATGCCCGAGACTGATGATGCTTATCTTAGGATGGCCCATATTGGCTATAGCTAGTTGCCATATAGATGTCAAAAAGGGACAGATTATATTTGAAGTGCAAGGGCATTATGTTGTGTTCTGTCATATAAAGAGAAAGTGGTTTCTCATAATTCTTGTCTTTTAGATGAATTTCCCCCTTCTCCTAAGATTGACATGGAGGATGTCTTGAATTTGAAGATCCTCTTAACTTTGACTGGATTTCCACTGTGGACCCCAACCAAAGGTATATTAAGGTGGAGTTTACAGCTCCTATGCTGCCTAGCATGGCCAAGGTTGAGGCCCGTGCTTCTAATGAATTTACTATAAATGATTATTGCAGGTCCGCGCAAACTGCTCTCTCTTTGTCCCCTATGGAAGGATTTGAAGCGGACTTTGATTTAGGGGTTGAACAAGTCGATAATAGCCCATCTAATGGGCTACATCAACGGTTTGTCCTATATGCCAACAGTGTGTTATCGCATAAACTGATGAAGATGAAGGACCTTCAACTAGACCTTTTAAGATGGTACATTTGATTGAAGAAGTTTGATTTTGTGGTCTGTAATAAAGGAACTGTCCATATACTCACTGATCCAGACCAAGTTTAGAAATAGGGTAAAACTTTTGACCTTAAAAGAGTACTTCTTAGGAGGCAACCCAAGCCCTTTTTCTTTTCCTTAGCTTTAATTTTCATTATTTTTGTAGTTTTTGAATAATAAAAATAAAAAAAATGAGAGAAACAAAAAAAGAGAGAAACAAGAGTAGAATAAAGAGAAAAAAAAAGGAGAGAAAAAAAATATATATATACAATAAAATGTTTGGCACCAGGGCCAAGAAGCTTAGCACCGCAGTCGTGAGGTGCCAAACCAGGAAAACAAAAAAAATTATGGTGATAGTAGACACCACGAACGGCCTGTGGTAGACCCCACGGTCCATGGTGATCTGCTATGGCCCGCGGTCAAGGGTTTTGACTGCAAAGACCCCTCATTTCCCCCAAATTCATCTTCTTCTTTGAGCCTCTCTCTCTCTATACCTCCATTTTCTCTCTCTAAAACCACCATAGCTAAAATTTTCAATCCTCACTTATTTCTTCTCATTTTTACTCCATTTTCACCCAAAATCCTTCCTTTTCATTTAATCCATCTTTTTCTTCATCTCTTTCTTCTTCTTCTTCTTCCAACTCATCTCACCTTCACTCATTCACCATAACCATCTCTTTCTCTGTCTAATTCTTCTTCTTTTTACTTAATTCCTTCATTTTTCTTCCTCAAATTTTCTTATTTAGGATTTAGTTTTAGTTTTTGGTTCATTTTGCAACAATGGCACCAATCAAAAGACAAATGATGTTAAAGAGGTTGGATCATCAAGTCAAGCACCATCCCGACCTCAAAGGACATCCTGAACCTCCACCAATGCACATGCCCAGGGTAACATTCCTCACCCCATTAGTTTGACAAATCCAGATCATGTTGCTAGATATAACTGTTTGAACGAAGGTATGGTTATGGCCAAGGTTACAGGAACAGGACCGGACTGGCCGGTCCAACCGGTTAGATCGTGAACCGGACAATGGTCCGGTCCGAAAGGGCCATAAAATCGCTGGTTTATTGAACCAGTCAAGAATCGATCAAACTTCGGTTGAATCGCCTGATTTATTCATTAAACTAATGGTTTGAACTGGCTGAACCAAATCTCCTCTTCTTGCTTGTGTAAAAATTATCAGAAATTGCATGCCCCGGGAATTGAACCCACGACATTACACTCCCACAACACCATCACTTGATTCAGGCTTCAGCGAACCAACTGCTCCAACAACACCTTGTGTCTCATTATTTATCATATTGTTTTTATAATCTTAGTCCAGCTCCTTTATTGTGTTAGGATACAATTTTTGATTATATAATTAGAGCATGATAATATACTAAAAATGTTGCAATATAATTGGAAATAAACAATGGCATTTGTTTCTTTTTTTAGTCAAAAGTGAACAGTATCATAAAATTGCTAATATTTTTATCTACATGTAATATATTTGCTTATAGCTTATGAAATCCGGGACAACCGGTTTAATCTGATCCAACCGATCCGACCGATTGAACCATCGAACCGCTAGCTTCACCGATTCACCAACCGGTCCGGTTCTTGTAACCTTGGTTATGGCAACTCGATATTATGATAAGGACTTGTTAGCACAATTAGGAATGTTAGATGATATTAGGTAGTTGTTTGCACGAGGTGGTATGGGACACTTTATTGAAATTAAAGAGCATACATACCAGGACCTGACCCTAGAGTTCCTGAGGATACTTTATGTTGAGGTAACTAGAGGGCCTTAATGTCAAGCCGGATACATTTCTTTCTTTTTGCAAGGACAATTATACGAGTTGAACTTAGGTACCTTTAACATTATATTTGGTTTTCCACCTAGTATGAATTTACAGAATCGACAAGTCTCCCGTAAATTCAACCCAAATGTATTTTGGGGTGAACTCTTGGGAGTGTTAGGTAAAGCATTAGTTCATCCAAATGCACACATATTAGGAACCCTTATATTCGGATAGGCCAGTGTATCTTGGCTTACTGTTTCTTTGCTCGGGATGATAGTCCGAATGTCTTGAGATTATCTTAATTACACTTCTTATCCTATATGCTTGACGGTGTCCAGCTTGACCCCAGTTCATTTTTAGCCAGTCAATTATATAGTGTTGCTATTACCACTAAGGGTAGGATACTCATCGATGGTATTATGACTACTATCGCTAAATTTTTTTGGTGTTGAGCCAAATCCTAAGGTTAAAGTTTCTGGGTCAGAGCGGCTTGATCAAGCTGCTTTTGAAATAATAAACTTTTTTAAAGTAAAGGCTGGGCGTTTGTGTTAAATTTACCCTGGGGAACAGCTTTGCCGCTTCCCAATGTTGATTGCACCACCTTACTTCACTGGGCTAACCTTTGTGGGGTAGCTGGTGATGCCTAGGTTGTTCGACCCTCACCTCACCCTCGACCCCCTCAATCTAGTCAAGCAGGACTTAGCTGTTCCTCCCAAGGACCACCTACTGACTATGCTGACCTCCAAGCCGCCCTTTGGCCCATCAAGGAGGAGCAAGTGTCCCTTCGAGCTTATGTTGCTTCAGAGAACGCCGCTCTTTGTGATTTTGTCCAAGAGTGCCAGGATGAGCTTCGTAGGATACTTGCTACCTAGACTTAATATTTCTAAGACTATAGGGCATGTTTAAAGACTTGACGGGATTGGCATATTTCTTATGAACACCACCCCATCCTTCTCCACCACCTCTTTTCTAATATCTTCGTGCTACTCCCCTTCCTCTTTTCTCTACGTGCCATATTGAGGGCAATGTGTGATACAAGCATGGGAGAGTTTGTCACTATATTTGACGGCTGATGCCTGGTCTGGTGTGCTTGTGTATTGTATATATTGTTTGTGATAGTTGTTTTTGGATGCTTTATTGTAGCTTTTTTAAGAAGCATTTTTAGTTTTTTCTTTTCTTTTCTTTTCTTTTTAGATTGCATTTTTAGTTTTATTCTAGTTTCTTTCATTGTTTTATATTTTTAGGATTTTAGATTCCATTTTAGGAGCATGCACAAAAAAAACCAAAAAAAAAATCAAAAAAAGGAAAAACAAAAGAAAAAAATCCTCCGATGATGATCTTTGCAGACCAGGTAGACTTCTTTGGTTCAGTTTGCTCTTTTGATTTGCCCAAATTGTGCATAAAAATGTTTGAGAATGAATTTTCAAAATGAGCTTCATGTTTTGACCATATGTTGAGTGCCAATGGATTACCCCATGACTCTTTACATGAACTTTGGCATGTGTTGACTAATGAGCTAGTTATGATCTTGGTAGATGTCCCGTGAGGCTTTGAGCTTTTAGAGACTACTTATCAATTAGTCTCATGTATGACTCTTCCTTGACATCAATTCTCAGAACTTGCTTTGACTCTCATTCAAGATCACATTCCGCATATGCATTTAGGCAATATGATTGAGGCATTTCTTTAATTTATTAGACCCAGCAGCTAAATAGCGACCTTTGTTGTATATTATATCCCTTGCTAGCTCCTTTGAGCCTATATCCACTTTTATTGATTTAAACCTCCTATTATAGCCTATGGCCAAATGATTATCTTACCCTTAAGCCAAGACTAGAGGAGCATTTCATTCGTTTGTATCAAGTTTGATTTGGGAGCTAGAAAGGAGAGTTGAGATCTTTTAGTGGATTTTGGTTGTTTGGTAAAGGGATATGTAATCTTGATTGATAAAAAGGAAATCCCCTGTCTTTTTGTGCAAAATTTAGAAAAGAGTTATAATCCAAAGTGTTATATGAATTTTCCTTGGCTATCTATTTTGTTTCAAAAAAAAAAGGAAAAAAATCAAAGAAAAAAATCAAAAAAAAGAAAAAAAAATCAAAGAGTGTTAGCCTTGTTGGGATTGTAAGATTGTTATGACTTTCAACTCTTAGTCTCTTCAAATTGGGGATGTATTTTGTTGATTTTATATTGGTTTATGGATGATGTTGTATGATGCATTGGAATTGTTTGGCTCTTAGTCTATGGCTTCCAGCTCTAGATTTCCAAAATATTTATTCCCCTCTTACCTTCACCAATGGCCCCATTATAACCTTATGAAAGACCTCATGATTGTCTGGTGTGTTTGTATTTTAGTGATGATGAATTTGAGAGTCTTGTCTAGCTTATGGTAGATTTGAGTCTATGGAATGAGAATTGAGGGGACCTTTATATATTTTCAAACATATGAGTGATGAGTGCCACATAACTATAGCGAGGTTCTATCAGCCTTGCTAGCTTTATTTGTTTCATGTGTTGAATGATTGTATTTGATGATTTGGGGGGATTGATTTAAATTTGACATTATGGTTTATCAAGTGGTTTGCGAACTTTTCATTCCCCAGTCTGTTTGCTAAATGATTTTTGCATCTTTTTAGGCTAACTTTGGATCGGTTTTGCCGTTGAAACACTACCTATATCTATCCTGAGGAGGTTGTGTATATTTCTTTGACTCTAGCGTTGCTTGAGGATAAGCAACAGTATAAGCATGGGGGAATTTGACAAGTGCTTAATGTATACATCATTTTAGGGCCATTTTACCACATTTTTTAGTAGAATTATATGCTTTAAGTTACTATTTATACTCCTATTCTCGATTTATGCTTTGGTATAATTGTTTGATGTGGTTTGTAGGATTTTAGGCCATTTTGACCTAGCATTTGACCTTCATTGTATCTATTTTGACCTCCCAAACTGGCACCCATGTGATGCTATGCCCGTGAAGCAAGAGAAGAGTAGAAATTTGATTCTAGCCAAGACCACGGTCAGAACGTGCTGCCTGCCACGGACTGTGGTGAGCTGTGTTACTGTGGCCTCTTCATCTTTCTTCGACTGTGGGGCTGAAAATGTCCATCTGCCTCTATTAAACCCCGTTTCTAAATAGAGGGAAGGGGAAGAGAGAAAAAGAAAGCATAGCTTAGTTTGGTTTCTTTCTCAAAATTTCACTCTTTAGTTAGTTTTTTTTAGTTTGATTGGTGTTTTAGTGAGAAATCTTGATCAGTGTGAGTTCGGTTTCGAAGTAGTTTGAGCCCTTGGATGAAGGTTGTCTTTGTCAAGCCCTTCCCTCTCAGACTTATTTGTTGAATCTTTAATCATGTGTGAGTAGTTTATCTTTTTATTTGTTAATGAAAGTGTAATTGGATAATGTTTATCATTGAAATTGTGCTTTGATTCATGATTGGTTTGATTTCAGTTTATCAAGTGATTTTATGTCGTGAGTGGATTTTTGGCCAAAGTTTGCTTGTACACTTGAAACAATTGAGTGAAAAACTGAACGGTGACATTCAATTGTTAGATTGCTTGATAAAGCCTAACAAAGCGTCGACTCGAAACAGAGATTTGCGAGTTAGGAGTATTGGAGAGTAATCAAAAATATTTAACCTCAATTAAGGCAAATTAGTCTGAAAGAACGAGTTTGGTTTAGTTTAGGCAAATTTGGTTGATTTCGAAAGAATAGACTGAATTTTTGGATAGATTAAAATTCCTCAAAATTATCCAATTAGAGAAAAGCGCATGTTTATCATTTTGATCAAGTCACCTTTCTTAACTGCATAAATCCTTAGATGTTTTCTTCTAGATTAAATTTAGAATTAGTAGATTTGAAGTTGTTGAATCAAAACTTTTGATTTAGTGTTTGTTTAGCATATTCTAATAGGCAAAGCTCAATATATTACTTTGGTCCTTGAGAATAATATTTTTATCTATACTATGACTACCCGTGCGCTTGCGACAGTGGTCATTTGTCTTCTTTCTCCCCCTTCCATTTCATCTTCTTCTTCATTCCCATGTAACCCAAGAATTCGAACATTCTCCCAAGCCGCAACGCCTCATCTGCCATGGCCATTCCTCTCCTTCTTCCATGCCATTGGTTACTCATTGATTGTCATTGTCATCATTCCTCATCAATTAAGGAGTTATAGGTAGAGAGTTATTAGGGGTTTAGTGAGGGAAGATGAGGAGTTGAGAGGGGAGCGGAAGCTCTAGAAGAAGAGTAATGGGGAAGGCAAACAGGGGCAGCAGGTGAAGAGTAGAGTTTCTTTGTAGTTTCAATTTCTTTAATTTCATTTTGGTTTCCAGTTTAAGATCTTATTCTTAATTCTCAAAGTAGTGGAATTAGATTATGATTTTTTAAAAAATTTCGAGTACAAGTTTGGATATTGGTGTTGGATTTACAAGCTTCTGTGTTGAATTTTTTATTTGGATTCCTTTTTGTTGAGATTTGGGACTCTGTTTTTGTGCACTGTTTCGGCTTCATTGCTATTCTCAATTTGACGCTATTACCATTTCTGATTTGCTTAGTTTGGGATATGAAGAACCTTATGGATCTATCATTATTATTGGTTCTATTCACCTTCTTCACTATTCCGGTGGTTTCAACGCCTTGCTCAAATCTTGGTTTTTATTAGTTAGTTGAAGAAGATGAATTAGTCCTCTGGTTTTATTGTGTTTTAGTTTAGTAATTTCAGTAATCTAATTTCATAATCCATCGCTGAGGACAACACCCGTATTTGCTACAGTGATAACTGTACGCTTGTAGAATTTACAACAAGTTTTTGGCGCTGTTGCCGGGGATGGCGATTGTGAAATTACGTTGTGTCGAGTTGTAGTTATTTGAGTCGTTAAGTCATTTTCGTTTTCATTTTAATTTTTGATTCAGTTGTAGTTTAGTTTAAATTTTCCTGTTTTTGGTATTTGATTTAGTATTTTGATCTTGTTTTTGTTTCAAATCAATTTAATCTAATTTTTGGTGTTTATTTTACTGACCAATCTGGCTTATGTTCAGCAAAGCAAAGAGCAGGACCAGAACACCTTATCAGTACGGGTTTTCACCAATTGTTTTTTTTTTTGGTATTCTAATTCAATTATTTGGAGTATTTTGGTCCGAATTTTCCTGTGGTGATATTTTTGTGGATTCCACATGATTTTTAGAGTCTGTATGAATTTTAGTGGAATTTTTAGAAGTGTCTAGAATTTTCTATGATTTTTGGAATTAATTTTCTGTTTGGATTTTCTGCACTGTTTGGGATGTAAAAAATTCAAAAAAAAAAATTTATTTATGTTCCTTGTGATTGTGTTGAATTTACTGTGTATAAAGTTCTAATTTTAGGAGTTTATGTTTTGTTGTATTTTACTTTTAGTTTTTGTCTTATTTTAGGTTTTCTTTTTTTTTTCCCGTTTTGTGTGTGTTTAAAGAAAAATCAAAAGAAATGATGTGCATGCTTTGTGTGTGTGCTTTTTTTAATTTTTTGTGTTGGGTTACTCTAGATGTTTAAATCTTTTTGGTCTTCCTTTTCTTTTGGTACTATAGTTCTATTTTTGCTTGTTTATTATTTAAGTGTCTTTTTTTTAGTTTTAGTTATTAGTTTATAATTAGTGTCCTAGAGATATTTCTTTCCTTAAAAAAAACCTTAAAAAATAAGAAAATTGAAAATCCAAAAAAATAAGGAAATTCTTAAAATTGAAAAAAAAAAAAGAGTTTCAAAAATTCCAGTTTTAAATTTTCCACAATTCGAGCATGAACCTTTTCAGAGTTATTTATCGAAACTTAACGATTACCGTGCTCAATTGAATCAAACTTTTCGAAAATGGGAAATTTGGGAGGCATTACTGTGGGCTTAAATTCTGCATCTAGGGGTTATATTGAGTCTATTTGTCCTGGATGTTTAATAAGATTATTGTCTGAAACTCAAGATGAGGCTTTGGATTTCTTTGAAAAATTGGCTTGGGGTACCTATGCGTTTGAACAAACTAATGAGAATTTTAAATACCCAACTCATGGCGAGTCTATTTTTCATGCTAATCATTCCCATCAGGACTACTTTATGAGTCATATGACCCATTTTAGTCTTATGTGTCTTTTGCTTTATGTGATTACTGTGAGTCATCTGATCATGATGTTCACACTTGTCCATATGGTAATTATGTGGATGCTACATGTACAAGTATTGAAAAGAAGATAAATGAAATGACTAATTAAATGGTAGAGACTATGAAATAGAGAATTGCTGATTATTTTAACTGTTTCAATAATAGTATGGAGGATATTAGCTTGCATGAGATTGACTCTAGTTTAGGATCTCCAAAATCTAAAGTTAGTCTCTACGATGATTTTGATCCCTCTCATCAATCTAGGTCCAATTTGTAAGATGTTGAGCCTTTGTCTAGTCTAGAATAAGAGAGTAGTCTCCCTCTCTCTATCACCTGACATTGCACCGCAAATTAGCTCACTTAAGGATATCACTGAAGATGTCCTAATTTGTGCCGCCCTGCCACCCCTTTTAATCACTCATGTGATTTTGAGGTGGGTGAAGACCTTAGGTGCCCTAGTGACTTAGATATGAGCATCACGACTTATAATGAGCATCATGATAAAGATAAGTCAGAAGTTATGTCTTTACAGGGGTCATGCAAGGAGGTAATTGAGCCCACAATTTTGGACGTTGATGATGATATTTTTTTTATGGAATATGAATCATTTCCATATGGGTTAGACATCGATAAAAGTTTTGATTAGCATTTTTGTGCTGAAAATGAATCTTTTTCTTTTGACCCCATCCAAATTATCTTCCTTTTTGAATCTTGCAAGTCTAACTTTTTCGAGTCTGATAATCTTATCATTGCGAATTTTGATTTCGAACAGACTTTTATGCCTTTTGAAATTAGGAGACTTGTGGATTTCTGAACCACTATTTTGCCTAGACTACTCACTCCTGCTGATAATCACATCTCTAGGCCGATGACTACTTTACTGGCTAATACTGAGTACGCCTGTCTGATACCTAATTGGGTCCAATTATTTGACAAGTGAAAGCGGGCCCTTACTTGTACTGTATTGATATGGTGGATGGACCCTTTCTGGCTCCAACTCTCTACTTTTTATTATTCCTACGTTATTGAGAGTTGGTCTTCTGTGTTCGATAAGCTGCTTTGTGCGTTAATGCGTTTTGATTTGAGTGGCAATGTTTCATTTGATATGGAGTGGCTAGTGCTCCATAGGCCTCTATTTGCACGGACTTCTGGAGGCTATGGCTTACATGTACTTCTATACCTGACCTGGTATATTCGTTCCTCCTTTTCTTTTCTTTTTATTTTGTTTTCTTTTGTATATATTTGTTGCCTAATTTTTCTTGTTTACTTTTTCTTTTACAGTCATGTCCTTTTTGTTTTTGAGACTTTATCTTTCTTTTTGTGTATTTATTTTCCTTTTTTGATTTTTGTGTTTAATGTTTCTTTCCACTTCCAATGAGGACATTTGTGAGGTTTAGGTGTAGGGTGGGGCAAACTTTGAAAAATTGAAAACTTTTTAAAAAATTTGAAAATCCAAAAAGATTTTTGTTTTGTTTTTTGGGAATTTATGTGCTTTTTCTGATTGACTATGCTCTCTTGTACCCTTAGTATTAGGTTGTATATAAATGTGGCGTGCATTGATAGAACCTAGTCCTAAAGTATGATGTTTGTATACGATCCTAAACTGCGACATCATTTCTAAGCAGGCTTAACTTTGGTAGATGAACCCATGAGATTTTGAGCCTTAAAGACTAATTCATCATTTCAGTCTTATATTTTTTCTTTCATGTGTGTGTCTTCCATGATTATATCTCTAGAACTTTCTTTGATTCTCTTTGAAATCACATTTAGTATGTGCATTATAATAATATGATAGAGGCATTCTTTTGTTTTATGAACTACATACCTAAATTGCCACCCTAATCCGAATGCTTTACCCTTTGATAGCCCTTTGAGTCTTGACCTTTTTGTTGTGAACCCTTCATTTTAGCTATTGGGCTAGACATATTTCCTTCCTCTAAGCCAAGACTAGTGGGGCGATACTTCATTATTTGTTGGGTAGCTTTTTGGGTGTTTATGTTATTGGTGGTTGATTTTGGTATATGAGGAGATGTATCATGGTGATCATTTGAAAATTGATTTGTACTACTGTGTGTACATGCCATTTATTCATTTTCTTCTTGCAAAAAGAGAAGGAAAAAAAAAGAAAAGAAAGGGCAAGAAAAGTGAAAAAAAGGCAATGAAAAATGTTTAAAAAATCTCAAAATTTTCAAAAAGAAGAGTTGTGAATAAGAGTGTTTGGCACGAATGTATCCTTGTGTACTCATTTCTAATGGTCCACTTTAATTGAGGTGTATTCTTATTTTTTGTTTTAGAGAGTGAGAGCTTATTATAGTTATTGGTGTTGGTATTGGTTGCTCATTAGCTATGGCTTTTAGCTCCTCATTTTCCCGAATCATTTGTCCCTCTCTTATCTTTACCCTTAGCCTTATTACAACCCTTAAAAATCCTCTTGATTATTATTTTGCATTTGTATTTTAGTGGTGGAGAATCGAGAATCTTAGCAACCCTATGGTAGTTTGTTTGATTGGAAGAGAATAAAGCGAACCTTTTTATATTTTAAACATATGAGTGGGAGCGTTCAACTTTTTACTGAAGTGAGATTCTATCAGTTGAACTTGTACATAATTTTTAAATGGGGTGAAAGATTGTGTACCAATGTCATCAATGAGGACTGAGAGTGTCTTGATATGCACATTGTGTTTGTGTACGATCTAGTGCTTTGGCTACTTGAGTGGTGTAGTTGGTTAGAATGCGCACGTAGTTTTTCCCCAGTGTTGTATATATAAATTTTTGTGAAAAATTCAAAAAGATTTTCTATTTTCTATTTTTGTCTTCTTTTATAGATTTTGTGGGTATATATTCTGCAAACTCTCACAAGACCTTACTTGTCCAGTAGGGGCAACCTAGGGGTTCAAAGGGCTTGTTGCGTATGCTAAGTGCAACTGTGATTCTTATGAAAGTGAGTTAGGATTTTATTTCCTAGGAGTATTAGTTTTATTTTACTCAAGGACAAACAAAATGTAGGTGTAAGGGTATTTGTTCAACTTAAAATTATGATATTTTATACCCTTTTATTATCTAATAATTGCTCAAAGTAAATTATTAAATTAGAATTTTAATATTGTTTTGTTTATTTTGTAGGAATTTTTGGAAAAGGATGAATAATTAGTTCAAAATGGAGTTGGATCAAGTGAGGGAAGAAGAAGGAAGCAAAGAGGAGCCTAGCAGCCTAAACAAGCTCTATGACGCAGTCCACCCTCACCTTCTCTTCTCTTTCTCTCCTTCTTTCTCTCTCACAGGCTGGTCTAGAGCTACTATCGGTCTCTCCTTGTTGCCTTCTTGCGATCCCAGCAGATCAATCCTCCTTCTTTTCTTCTTTTTCCCTTCCACTTTCTTTTCTCGCTAGGCTAGGCCCAATACGCGCCTCCTATCCTACCCAACCAGTGCTTCACTACCTGTTCTTTCGAGCCTGTTTGCTCCCAATTTGTGGCCCAACTATGTTGAACCTAGACATCTTTTCTCTCACTTAATCTACACGGTCCCTTGCCCAATTCCCAGTCTCCCTCTCTCTCTTCCATTTAGCGCACACATGCCTTGCATGTGAGCCTGGTCCATCTTCTTTCCCCCCTTCCTTTTCGTCTTCTTCTTCATTCCCCTGTAACTAGGAATTCGAAAACTCTCCTAAGCCATGACGCCTCATCTGCTATGGCTATTCCTCTCCTTCTTCCACCCCAGCGGTTACTCATTTATTCCCATTGTCGTCATCTTGAAGAGTTATAGGTAGAGATTTATTGGGGGTTTAATGAGGGAAGATGAGGAGTTGAGAGGGCAGCAGAAGCTCTAGAAGAAGAACAACAGGGAAGGCAAGCAGGGGTAGCAAGTAGAGAGTAGAGTTTCTTTGTAGTTTCAATTTTCTTTAATTTTATTTTGATTTATAGTTTAAGATCTTATTCTTCATTCTCAAAATAGTGAAATTGGATTATGGCTTTTTTTTTATTCGGGTACAAGTTTGGATATTTGTGTTGAATTTACAGGCTTCTGTGTTGAATTTTTTTTTTATTTGGGTTCCTTTTTGTTGAGATTTGGGATTCTGTTTTTGTGCACTGTTTCAGCTTTATTGCTACTCTTGATTTGACAGTATTACCATTTCTAATTTGCTCGATTAGGATATGAAGAACCTTATCGATCTATCATTGTTGTTGGTTCTGTTCACCTTCTTCTCTATCATGGTGGTTTCAATGCCTTGGTCAAATCTTGGTTTTTATTAGTTAGTTGAAGAAGATGAATTAGTCCTAATTTTTATTGTGTATTAGTTTAGTAATTTTACTAATCTAATTTCATAAACCATCATTGAGCACGACACCCATATTTGCTACGGGGATAACCGTATGCTTGCGGAATTATAACATTCAACCGCTGCTCTAGATCTCATTCTTCTTTGGATGTTTTGCCTTTAACACTTTTGCAAGCGCACGGGAGTTGTAGTATAGTTTTAATATCATTCCTGCAGAGACCAAATGTAATATATTGAGTTTTAACCTATAATAAAAGGCTAAGCAAACAAATTTCAATGGGTTGTTCGAATTACGCAAATCAGCTAACTGGGAATTTCAATCGAATTAAAATATATAAGGAATTGTTTTGCCTAGTAAAGAGTTGGATCCATGGATTAAATCATGCACTTATTTAGATTGGATGATTGAAAGGAGTGCAATCGATCTAAAATTCAGCCTTTTCTTTCAAAATAAACTAAATTACCTAAACTAATCCAATTAACATTCTTTCAAAAGCCCTTGTTTTAGTCTAAGTTGTAGGTTTTTCATTAGGTAAAGTTTCCTCTTAACAGGAGAATCTTTTCTAACTATTGCTAAGTCAAGTCGTAACTTATTGGCCAAATAACAAGTTCCTCCTTTGGGTATTTCACTCAGCTATCTAGTATATGCAAACAAATGCGACCAAATGTCACTCACACACTTCAATCATAAGGTAGAATTCAATCATTCCAACACAAATAAGCACAAGCAATGAAGGTTAAGAATCCAGCATCAATACTTTGGCTAACAAGTCCATAGATTAAACAAACTACTCATAGATGTTCCAAGTTAGCAACAATCTAAAACAAAAGTTCAAGAAAAATACTAGAGGAGAGAAAACTTAGTAGCAAATGGTGACTCTCCAATGGTGTCCCAATCTTCAAACCCTCAAAGCCAAAGCATTCCTTTAATTTTCTTCTCTAACTCTAAAGAAATACAAACTAAGAATCCTAAATCTAATGAACAACATGAGAGTGATAAGTGTAGTGAGATAAGTCGTCTCTTTTTTTGCAGTTGAACGACCTCTTATAAGCTTGAAACTGGGCATCCTCAGCCACAAGACAAAGGAAGATGAATAGAAAAGTAGTTTTAAGCTCACCACGGACGGCGGCCTTCATCACAGAGTGTTCGTAGTTGCCTGTGTCTCGAAATTCTCTAGCTGTTCTTTCCCTCCGTTGGCATAGTGACTTAGGGGCATCTATGGAGAGTCAAATCATACTCAATTGGGGTTGAAGTAAGGGCAAAAAGCTCCAAAACCTGCAAAATACAGAAAAGAACCATACCCAAATATAAGACAGGAATAGGAATGTAAATTATAACATAACATTCATAAATCTCCCTAAAAAAAGCAGAAAAATGACTCCAAAATGAAGTAAACTCTAAGCACTTATCATACTCGCCTATGCTTGAACCGTTGCTGAGTCATGATTAGGAACCTCCTCATGTAAACAACAGCCGCATCATCAATAGCCAAATCAACCCAAGAAGTTAGCCCAAAAGTGATTGAAAACATTACAAAATAGACCAGAGAATGAAGTTCTTGAAATAAGGGTAAGTACCATCAGATCAAATATGTAATTGATCACCCAAATAAACTTTAAACATTCATGTTGGCTCATACAATAGGTAGAGCTAAAAGAACGAGTACACCCTCACTTTAAGAATGAAGCATTCATCACTCATGTGTTTAAAGTATATTCCTGTTCTCTCAAATCTCATTTCAAAGAATCAATTCTACCATAAGTTTGCTAAAACTCTCCAACTCACCATGACTAACTTGCAAAACACATTAGACAATCATGAGGACTTTGATAGGCTTGTAACAAGGTTATGGGTAAAGGCAAGAAGGGAACAAATATGTTAGGATTTGTGGAGCTCAAAGCTAAAGACTATGAGTATAAATCATCTTCTCGTAACTTTTCACAAAAGTACTTCTCACACCGTTACATCTCAAACAAACGAAATTATCCCTAGTTGGTCTACAATGTGAGAAAGTGTTGTAGTATATCTAATCTAAAAATCAATACCAAATCCTTGTATTATTTGGCTTCTCTTTTTTTATTCAACATTCTTTTTGTTTTTTCTTTCTTTTGTTGATTCTTTTTTTTTTTTTGAAGAGAAGGATTATGGCAAGAGAAATTGTGCACTTTTTAGCACTTTCTATAGCAACTCACAAAATTCAACCCAATTGACACTAGGGGGAATATCGCATACATCCCTTATCACATAAAAACAAACCACGCCAAACAGCAATGTTATTGTCCCCAAACTACTCCTAATCACTAATTAAACTCTATAGTCTTGGCTGAAGGTTAAGACATGTATTTAGCCAAGGATCATATTATAGGTTTGCATCAAGAAACAGATGTAAAGGCTCAAAAGGGGTAGCAAGGGATAAATCATACATAGGGTGGCTATTTGGTCAAAATACTTCAATCATATTATCTAAATGTACATGATAATGTGATCTTGAATAAGAGTTAAAGCAAATTTTAGAGATTTGAAATCTAGGAAGATTCACACATGAAAAAGAATATGAGACTAAAACAATGAATTAGTCCAATCTAGCTCAAAATCTCACGGGACAAATACATAAGGCCAACTAGCTCATTAGATCACATGTGCAAAATATTCATTAAAAGAATCATTGACTAATCGAGTTACAGTCAACATGACGGACAAAACATGAAGTATATTTCAAAAACTTATAATTAAACATTTTATTCACAAATAGGCAGAACAAAAAGGATCAAAATAAGCCAAAGAAAACTACTTGGTCTGAAGACTCATTATCAAGGGATTTTTATTGCTTTTTTCGGTTTTTTGGTTTCTTTTATTTTATATATGCTAACCCTAAAAGGCAACTGAAACTTAAAAATAGCAAAATAAAACTAAAACTAAGAAAAGAAACCTAAAAATAGAAAGAAAAACAAAATGATCAACTAAAAATGCAAACTAGTCCTAAATGCATGAACTAAAATGCAAACTACTCACACATCCACATCACACAAACACAGTCAATGCATAACTCCTTCATACTTGGACAAAGCATTATCCTAAGTGCAAGGACATAATTATCAATGGGGAAGAAAAAGAAGAAGTTAATAAGGAGGGGGGGAGAAGAAGGAGGGTGGAGTCGAGAAATATGCTAGTCACGCCAAGTTTCCAAACAAGCTCTAAAGTCTTGGAAATATTTGTTTTGGGAAGCAATCATCCGATGGAGCTCATCATGCCGCTCTGAACAAAGTCACGGAGTGTGGTATGCTCAGTTTGGATATAAGCTCAGAGGGATGCTTGCTCCTCTTGGATTGACTAAAGGGTAGAATGCAAATCAATGAAATCAAAGAGGAGGACGGTTGGGATGAACTAGAAGCCCTTAGGTGAGGAGGGGGACGTCACCCGGTAAAAAGTAAAGATTGGCCTGATTCAAGAGAGTGGTTCGGTCAACATTAGGAAGAGCCATGAGGTGGTTCCTAGGATAAGTCCAACAAACACTCCCAGCCTCCACCTTATAGAACTTCATTTGTTCAAAAGCGGCTAAGTTCAACTGCTCGAAACCGAGAACTTTACCGTCAGGGTTCAGTTCATTACCAATAGACCTAACAATAGGGGTAATAAGGCCCCCAATCATAATCCTCTATATAGAACTAGTGGTCGCACTATATAACTAACTGACCAAGAAAGAACCTGGGCCAAGTTGATCACCTTGAAAGATGCTATAATTCAGATAGTTGAGGCACATTCAAACTATCCTCCCTAGCAAATAGACCACAAGCAAGTACTCTCTCGGCCACTCGAATACATGGGTTTCTAATAACAGTGCCTTTGGAGTTGCTTGTATCACACCAATAATCCCTAAAAATTTCATTCCAAAAAGCATTCGGGTTAAAATCTCTGGGGACATGTCGATAAGGTAAGTCCATACTCGGTGGAAAGCCAATATACTATTAAAGGCACACAAATTAAGCTTATAAAACTCCCAATTCAGATAGAAGGAAATGCATCCTTCTTAACAAGAAGCCCTATTCGTGACCTCCACATGCAATGTACTCAAAAACTAAAGAGTGAGTTCACGATAAGTTGGTCCATAATCTCAAAAAATTGACCTATATCTCCCTGAGCAAATAACCAACGAATGTCTTCTAATGAACAAAATCAAGTTAACAAATCCTCATCATAATAATGAGTAGTAACAACTAGCTTTCTACTTAAAACATTGTATCTAGGAACATGCTCGGGATGTATTAAACCAAGGGGGTTAAGAATATTACCTCAGTTTCTTGCGTTGGTTGGGGTTCGAGAGGTCTGCAATACATGTTGTGGTGCTTGACTTGACATTCCTACCTCTTGAGTGGTTCTTGCCTTCTTCTTCGGTGCAACGGCTATGACGAGCGGATGCTTTAAACACCAACTAAGTTAGAATGGGAAGAAAAATGGTGAAAAATGAAACATTTGTGAAAATTAAGGTTAATGGGGAAGAAATATGGAAGAAAATGACAAATTTTGGAAGAATGGAAGGTGAAGTTGGGTTGTTGAAGGTTTGGGTATGAAAACGGGTAGAATGTGAGGGAAAAAAGGCAAGAAAAGAGAAATTTGAAGGAGATTTGGATTGAAAGTGAAGAAAATAAGAACAAATGGAAGAAATTTTATGGAAAATGATGAAAAATTGAAGGTCTGATGGTGGACAGTTAAGGAGTTTGTAGAGAGAGGCAGAAAGATTTTAGAGAGAGAGTGTCTCGAGGGGTTGAAGATGAATAGGTGTTTTCGGGTCAAAGGGCAAGAAAAATCCTTAACCGCGGACGGAGAGACTCACCATAGACCGTGGGGTGCACCAAGGAGGGTCCTTGGTGAGCTCTATTTCCAAAATTTTCTGGAATTCATGGCAGAGACTCCACGGACTGGGTTGGCCACCACTAGGGGTCCGTGGTAGCTGTTGGCTGGAGCTTCTAAAACTCTTTTATCTTTTTTTTTGATAGTTTTTTCCACTTTTTTGTTCTTTTTCTCTCTTGTTTTGCTATTTTTATTGATATTTTGTTTTAAATTTGTTTGTTTTCCTTTTTTCTTTTATTTTTTTGAATAAGAAATGCACTATATACAATGAAAGAAAAGAAAAACTAATAAAAGGAAAAACATGGGTTCTCTCCTAAGAAGCGCACTTTTAGGGTCGGGAGCTCGACCTTCACTTCTACGATGGCGCAAGATCAGTAAAAGTGTGAACAGTAGGGTTGTCAATGGGTTCCCCCACAACTCCCGACTTTCCTTTATCACGCACCTTGAAGTCAATCTCTTGTACTTGAAGGTACCACCTTCAATACTCGAGATGGAGGTACTTCTTCATCATTATACAAAACAATCCGGGAATGAGCCCCATCATACAGGTCACTACCGGGCTTAGTGCCAAGATCAAAGTCAAGATCAATTCCTTCTATAGGAGGCAAAGATATAAACAACTGAGCAAACCTATAAAGGCATCCAAAGAACCTTCATTAAAAGAGGACGACCCACCCTTAGTTATGCTAGGTGGTATAGGAGCAACAAACTCCACCTTAGCATAGTCAAGGTCGGGACCCGGTGTAGAAATCCAATCAAACATAAGAGAGGCAGTACAGCACCAAACATCATCCATCTCAATTTCATGATAATTGGGTGCTTCATCAGAGAGGAATGAAGCGGGGGAAACAATTCCATCTTCAAAGAAGTTAAACTTAACATGACATGTCCCCACATCAAAAGTGAATTGCCTTCTTTTACATCTACCTTGTAAGTAAAAGTGGCCCAGAAAGGTATTTCTAGAATAATCTAGGTATATGCCTCTTCGGCTATATCTACGGCAATAAAGTCATTAAGCACACAAAAATTACTCACCTTAATAGGAAAATCCTCCATAACACCCAAAAGGTGTTTCTCAGAACCATCCACTAATTGGAGTGAAAAAGGTGCTGGTTACAACTGTCCTAAGCCAAGCTATTTGAAAATGAAATATGGCATCATACTAACACTTCTACCAAGATCACATAGGGCCCTATCAATCCTTACATTACCAACCACTCAAAGAATAGAGAAACTACCCAGATCGTCAAGCATAAGGGGAAAATCTTTAGGAACCTCTAGATTGTTCTCTTCTCTAAAAGTCATGACCTTAAACTCATCACCATTCTCCTTACTTATAGCTCTTTTTACCTCACCAGCCTCCTTAAGCTCCATACCCTTGGAATCCTCTAATTCTCCTTTCAAGGTAACATAGTTGCACAGCTCATGGGGATTAGGCTTGGGCTTACTAGGAAGTTTACCCAGGGGTGTAGATGAAAAGGTAGCTTGTTGGGTGATTTGAGCTTCCAACATCTTATTATGAGGAGTAAGCATATCAACCTTAAAGGCTAATTACTTAATGTACTTATCTTGCTTTTGCTACGCTAAAAGCGTACTCTCCACCATTATCTCTAAATTGGATTTTGAAGTTCTTGTTGAGGGTAAGGTGGTCAATGAAATCAAGGGGTTGGTCTAAAATTCATTTAAGGCATAGGAGGGGCATTAGACCTATAGGAGAAATTAGGTGATTCCTCTAACCATGATTATATATATTGCAGAATGGGTCATTGGTCGGTTTAGGATTATAGGTGTTGACATAGTTGACTTGATCATTAGCATCTTGAGCAAATGGACTCCCGACTTGACAATTCACAATTAAATGATCAACAAACCCACATATTTCACATGATGGGGAAGCGGTAGTTGAACTAATAGAATTAACATTCAATCGTTCTAATCTTTGAGACATGGCATCTACTTTAGCAGAGAGCATATGAATAGCATTAAGTTCTAGCTTACCTCCAACTCTCTTATGTTGGCTTCTCTCATTAGACTACTGGTAGTTATTAAGTGCCATCTCCTTAATAAAGTTGTAAGCCTCATCTTTTGTCTTGTTCATAAGAGTGCCACCCCCGCCGCATCTATAGTAGACCTCACCGATTGAGTGACTCCATTATAAAAGGCTTGCACTATCATCCACCGTTGGAAACCATGATGTGGACATAGCCTCAATAGGTCCTTGAACCACTCCCAAGCTTCATAAGCGACTCGTCCTCCCTTTGAGCAAAGGTATTGATTTGGTTTCTTAGACTCGCTGTCTTGCTTGGCAGAAAGAATTTTGTAAGAAAAGGCTTCAGAAGCTCATCCCATGTTATGATGCATCGGGGAGGCAAAGAATAAGTCACGCTCTCACCTTATCCTTAAGTGAAAGGAAAATAGCCGCAATCGAATAGCATCAGCGGAAACTCTAATGAGCTTCAAAGTGTCACATCAACTCTAAAAATATCGAGAGGTATAAGTTGGGATCTTCTAATGGGGTGCCTCCGAATTAGGATTGTTGCACCATGAAAATAAGAGCCAGCTTGAGCTAAAAGTTGTTGGCCCCCACATTTGGTCAAGCAATGCTAGAGGCAATGCCTTGGACTCCCAGGATGACAAAGTCCTGAAGCGTCCTTCTTTGATTACCTCTTTCTCCTGCCGTAATTGAAGAGGCTTTGTGAGCTTTGGCTCTTTGCTCCTCTAACTTTGACTTCATCCTTCTAGAGTAAAAAGTCCTTTCTATTTCTAGATCAAATTTAAACGGAAAGGGACTTCGCATATAAGTTGAGAAATCCTACAAAGATCACCAAAAAAAAAACCCCCCCACCAATGCAAATTAAGAAATTACAATGAAAAAGAAAAACACAAGAAATACTTAATCTATAAAGGTGAACTCAATGTCAACAAATTGATCCCCAACAATGGTGCCAAAAAACTTGATAGTTCCGCAAGCACAAGGATGTTATAGTATAGTTTTAATATCGTTCCCATAGAGACCAAATGTAATCTATTGAGTTTTGACCTATAATAAAAGGCTAAGAAAACAAATTTCAATAATTACGCAAATTAGCTAACCTAAAAATTCAATTGAATTAAAATATCTAGAAATTATTTCGCCTACTAAAGAGTTAGATTGATGGATTAAATCATGCACTTAATTTAGATTGGACGATTGAAAGGAGTGCAATCGATCTAAAGTTCAGCATTTTCTTTCAAAATAGACTAAATTGCCTAAACTAATCCAATTAACATTCTTTCAAATGCCCTTGTGTTAGTCTAAGTTACAGTTTTTGATTACTAAAATTTCCTCTTAACAGGCAAATCTTTTTTGACTGTTGCTAAATCAAGTCTTAACTTATCATTCAAATAGTAAGTTTCTCATTTCAATACTTCATTCAACTATCTAGTATCAGTAAGCAAATTTGGCTAAAATTCACTCACAAACTTCAATGACAAGGTAGAATTTATGGTTCCAACACAAAATAAGCCCAAGCAATGAAGATTGAGAATCAACATCAGTACTTTGGCGAACAAATCCCTAGATTAAACAAACTACTCATGCATGTTCAAAGTTAGCAACAATATAAAACAAAAGTTCAAGAAAAATACTAAAGGAGAGAAGACTTCGCAGCGAATGTGATTCTGCAATGGTGTTCCAATCTTCAAACCTTCAAAGCCAAACCTCTCCTTCAATTTTCTTTTCTAACACTAAAGAAATACAAACTAAGAATCCTAGACCTAATGAACAATATAAGAGAGATAATTATAATGGGATCTATCCTCTCTTTTTTGTAGTCGAATGACCTCTTATAAGCTTGAAACCGAGCATCCTCAGCCACAAGATGAAGGAAGACGAAGAGACAAGTAGTTTTAGGTTCACCATGGACCGTGACATTCACCACAGAGCATCCGTGGTTGCCTCAGTCTTGAAATTCTCTGACTCTTCTTCCTCAACAGGTATGGTGACTTGGGGCATCTGTGGGGAGTCAAATCATACTCAATTGGGGTTAAAGTAAGGGAAAAAAGGTTCAAAAACCTACAAAACACATAAAAGAACCATATCTAAGTGTAAACGGGAATAGGAATGTAGATTATAACGTAACGTTTATAAATTTTCTTAAAAATGCAGCAAAACTACCTCAAAATGAAGTAAACTCTAAACACTTTTCAGCCTTCCAGTTGAGCCCTAGAAGGAGAGAGCATATTTGTGCATTTAGTGATTTTTAACAATGCTTATTTTTTGAAGAACAAAACTCATTTGATCTTGCAATTGATCTTGTATATGAGAGAGATGATGTTTGATTGGGTGAGTTGCTATATTGTTAATGTCACTCAAAAATTGCATCTTACATTTGTGATGGTCTAGTATTTCCATGATTTGCATATTAGATCCTTGACACATTAGTGACATATTCTTAGACACAAGACATCGTATCACATCACTTGTTTTTTGATCTCTTCTTAATATTTTTCTAGGGAACCCCCAACCTAATGCTGGAAAAACTTTGTCTGATCTGAATACTCAAATTTATCTGACTTGAAAAAACTGGATATGGTTATATTTTCTCGTCTGAATTTTAAATTCAGACACAATATTTTTCATATTTCCATTGTTTGAGCCTGATTTTGACCCGAATTTAGAGTTGTCTGAATCATCTGACATACACAAAACCGACTATCGAACATTAATTTCTCGTCCAAATTTTGATATTATCCAATCTATCCGACCTGAATTTTATCTAAACTCGAATTTTTACGAGTGCTAACCCCCCAAATCCTTGTCTCAGCCTCATCAGCAGATTAAATACCACAAATAATACCAAATAAATGCCCATGAATCCCTGAAAGCCTGTTGGTTTTGGCTCTGGTATTAAAACATTATGGCCAAAAAAAACCCTATGGTGGAAGTACCTAATTTTTAAAGTATTAACAAATAATTCACCATCTTCAAAACTTATTATATTTATGTATTTAATTATTTTGCTTTATCAAGAAATTCGCTATATGATAGTTATTTACCTGTTCATTAAATTTACTACACTCATTAATTATTTAATATTTTTCTTCATAACATCTAACGATGTATCTGATCAACTGTATAATTATTTATTTATTTGTTTCACACATTTATAACTATTTGTCGTTTTTTATTTATTTATACATGACCTTATAAGTTCATCATGATTTTTAATTTTTTTTAATAATTTCATTGAATATTTATTTATTCATTTGTTTACATAATTTTCTTCATTTATACATATGTATAATTTTTTCAAGAGCAACCTAACTTATTACTACACCAACAATCCAAACTATCATTCATATATATATATATATATATATATTATATATATATATATATATATATATATATATATATATATATATATATATATATATATATATATATGTGTGTGTGTGTGTGTGTGTGTGTGTCCATATATATATAATATATATATATATATATATATATATATATATATATATATATATATTATATAGTATATGTATATGTATATATATATATATATATATATATATATATATATATATCTATATATTATATATATATATATATATATATATATATGTATATGTGTATACGTGTGTGTGTGTGTGTGTGTGTGTGTGTGTGTGTGTGTGTGTGTGTGTGTGTGTGTGTATATATGTATGTATGTATGTGTCTATGTGTGTGTGTACGTGTATATATATATATATATAGACACACACACATACATGCACCACCACGACAACAACAACAACGATTTCTAAGGTGAGTCTCGCTTTTGCAGGTTATCATATATAGATATATGCACACGCACACATACTTGCGCAAGCGCATGTGCACACATGCATACACACAAACGTACATATACACACCCACATCCATACATACACACATATATGCATACATACATATATAGCCATGTATGTGTGTGTGTGTGTGTGTAACCACACACAAACACACAAAAAATTATGTACGCATGTATATATGCATATATGTATGCATGTATGTGTAAGGGTCCACCTCAAATGGTTGGGTGATGCCTTTTTAATTAATGACCCAATTCTCTCTCTATGTACCTCCAACATATGGAATATTTTCTCCTAAATTTTGATTCCCTCATCTCTCTAATGTTTTTGATGTGTTTCGAGGCCAGTTTGATTTGATCCTCTAATTGTTGAAAAGTTTTTGATGCCTCTAAATTGATTCCTCTAATCCTTATAGATGGCCTCCTATTTATAGTGGTTGAAGGGATAACTCAAATCAGTTTAGGGAAAGGAGACCTATTCTTAGTCTTAAAAAAAAAAAAAGGGCAGCCCGGTGCACAAGCATCCCGCGTTCACGCAGGGTCCGGGGAAGGGCTGCACCCCAAGAGGTGAATTGTAGACAGCCTAACCTGACTTTGTCAGTGGTCGATTCCACGGCTTGAACCCGTAACCTTTTGGTCACACGGAGACAACCTTACCGTTGCTCCAAGACTCCCCTTCAGACCTACTCCTAGTCTCATTAAGGTTAATCTAAACAGATACACTAATTCAACTAGGATTCTGAATAATTAGTCTTAGTAAACTGATCAGCCTAGAATTCTAGTTAATTAATCCCTTTTAGGAAGAAACAGACTCGTAGATAGGGATTGCGATGGAGCTCCCAGCTAGAGGACTCGTCCCGATTCTTGGAAGTACAAACCCGACGGGGTTCATATGCTGGGCCGCAGACAATCTACTTTATCTTAGCCATAACTTTCGCATCCAACCTTTGTTTTTGGTGATTCATTTTTTTTTCCTTGAAAGCTTGTTGAGCCTAATTTCTAATAAAACTAATTTCATAATTTTTAGTTGAGTGTGGAACAAGATATAAGCAAACTAGTGAATAGGTGTTATTTTTAGCACTAGCCTAGATATTCAACATATATCTTTTCCATTACTTATCGAACATTGGTGCATAATATGTCATTAGGAAGCTTATTCAATGGATAACCTAGACTTGAAAATCTTATACTCTCTATGGTGGATCTTAACTGGACGTCGAACACTATCAATTTGAGCTTTTTGGGCTTTTGGGCTCTGTTAGCCTTTTGAACTCGAATTCAAGAATTCCTCTACCGGGCCCCAAGTACACAAGTTTGTGCATAATTTTTGTCATTAAGCAATTAAAAAATAAGATTCTATTTTTAAGTGTCTACAGTTAGCCTCCACTTTGGCCAAGCTGGAGTACAGCACAGGTCAAAGTAATAGTTGCTTCCTATAATTGTCTATCTGGCTGTGATGATATAGAATTCGCATCTAACTGCTGAGAATCCTGAGACTTGACACCTGCCTACCTTTTGCTGCGACGGTGCTCGATGCATTTTACTCATGACTTGGCAGATTAGTGGATTTCCTTGTCACCAGAGTAGCTGACCTTTCATGTTGGCCTAGCAAATTCATGAATTTATTTCTCCGTATCGCTAGAGTAGTTGACCCTTTACTAGTCGAGAAAGTTCCCCTATCGCTTGAGTAGCAGACTCTTATGTTAGTTAGACAACTTTATCTCTGCATGTCACTGGAGTAGCAGAGCTTTTACGAGTCGAGTAGGTTTTCGTATTGCTGGAGTGGCGGACCCTTATGCTGGTCATGCAACTTTATCTCTCCTTATTACTGGAGTAGTAGATCTTTTATCAGTCGAGCAAGTTTTCATATCGCTAAAATAGAGGACCTTTTTGCTGGCCAAACAAACTTCTGATTTTCTCCGTATAGCTGGAATAACGGACCTTTTGCTAGTCAGGCAACTTTATCTCTTTGTATCACTAGAGTAGCAAACCCTTCTGTTAGTCAGGTTATCTCTCCGTATCACTGGAGTACCCAACCTTTTGCTGGTCGTGCAGGCTTCAGTGGACTAGCAGATGTTTTTGCCAATCAAACAAACTTGTGATTTTCGCCGTATCACTGAAGTAGCAGAGCTTTTGCTAGTTTAAGAACCTTATCCCTCCAAATCACTGGAGTACCGGACCCTTATGCTGGTCCGGCAACTTTATCTCTCTGTATCGATGGATTAGTGGACACTTATGCTGGTCAGATAACTTTATCTCTTCGCATCATTAGAGTAACGAAGCTTTTGCCTATCACGCAGGTTTTCGTATCACTGGAGTAGCGGACCCGTATGCTGGCCAGGCAAAACTTGTGGTTTTCTCTGTAACACAGGACTAGCAAACCTTTTGTTAGGTCAGATAACTTTATCTATCCGCATCGCTAGAGTAGCAGACCCTTTACCAGTCGAGCATGTTTCCGTATTACTGGAGTAGCAGACCCTTAATGCTCGTCGGAGAAAATGTGATTTTCTCCGTATCGCTGGGGTAATTGACATTTTGCTAGTCAGACAACTTTATCTCTCCATATCGCTGGAGTAATGGACCTTTTACCGGTTGAGCATGTTTCCATATCACTGGAGTAGCAGACAATTATGCTAGTCAAACAACTTTATTTCTTCGTATTGCTAGACTAGTGGACATTTTGCCAGTCAAGTAGATTTTAACAATGAAATGTCCCATTATGTTGGAATTATCAATTTTAGCTTCTGACTTTGATAAATATTTTGAAACACTTTCATAAGTACTCCCCTTTTTTCTTCTTAAGGTTACTTTTTTTTCTTTGGATGCTCACAGATGCGGACTATCCCTTAGATCCTCCTTGCTTTGGCTTCTTCTTCTTTTGAATTTTCGAAGAGAAACATGATCTTGTGATGGTTGAAACCTTATTCAGTTTATTAACCACTTGTCTTGCTTTTGCTTTTTCTCTTCTTGTTTGCATGCTTGTGTACTTTTGATGCTTGTAAGTTTCCATGCACATAGAGATCCCGGTTAGGTCCCTTTGGCTTGTATTCATTACTTGCTTTCTTCTTTTTGTTTGAGTGTTTGGCTCTTTGTAGAGGAAATACGTCCATGTGAGGCATAGGGAACCCGACCGGGTCCTTGTGCATAGCATCCCATTGTTTCTAGAGTTCTTGTTTATTTGCATTTTAGCTCATTGTGAAGGAATATGCCCGTGTGAATTGTGGAGAACCTCGTCGGGTCCTCTTTTGGCCTTTTCCTTCTCATTTTTCCTATGAATAATCTGGCATGTGGAGTGTCTAATCTACTCCTAAATCGTGCTTCTCCTCTCTTTTTTATTTTCATTTGCTTTCTCTTACTTTCATACTATTAAGTGTTTTCTAGCATGATTTTGAGAATAACATAATAGGTGAATGCCTTTTTAAAAAGGTTAAGAATATGAAATGAGTAGTCACTCTTGAATTATAGTCGTGGTTGAGACCAAGAGTCCTGAATTTTGGAATGGAGTTAAGATTAGAAGCTATGATGACTGAGAGGAGGTTGTAAAGTGGGTGAATGGTTTGTCCAACTCTGATTCGATGGGAGTAGTCAATGGAATGCTCTTTTATTCTCAAAAACCAAGGTTTCACTCTCCTTTTGCCCGGTCTGCTTTTGTAGGTTTTTAGGCCAGTCACTCTTCTCTATTTTACCTTTTTTTTTTCCTCTCTTCTTTTGTTTTCACCTTGGGTTCGTAATATGACAAAAGCATTTTAGAAAATAAGGATATAAGAATATGTAAAACAACTAATGGGGAAGGTGATTTTATTAATCAATCAAGGTCACATCTAACTTCGATTCAAAAAGAGAATGACTCTAAGACTTAACACATGATTATACGCTAAGTACAACACATCACATCTTCTGAATTCAACAAAATTCAAGGAATGTTGTGTGTAGGCATTTTGGGCTTGGATTCAAATATGCACATGATGTGACTAGATGGGCCCAGCTTTTCGTGTTGGTGATCTGAAATGGTTAGAATGTCATCATGCAAGTGAAGCTGGTTGTTTCCTTTCATGAGTGGCTCCAATAGGAATGTATTCGGTGTACTAATCTAGAGCATGCATCCCCTTACTTATGGGGTCATCATCACCTTTTATGGGGCACTGAAGCAGATCATACCGATAAGAACATTGAAGGGACAAATTACAACTACTTTAAAAGGGTTTTGGAAAGGCCCTCGAGCAATCACTAGTATGGGTACCATCATGACTCCTTGGTTGAAAACTAAGGTTCTAGGTTCAGGGGCAATGGTACGGTGATGCAATGGGATGCATCTCATCACCCACCATGGTCACTAACGACCTCAATCAATTAACTTTGGAAATTAATACTTAATCATACTAACATACATTAATATAACAAATTAGAATCATTCATATAATCAATACAATCCAAAAATTAGGAAAAGGAAAATTATTCAAATTATTATAATGGGCAGAGAACTACCTAAAGCTTACATCGCTTGTAATTTAGAATCTAAAATCATAAAAAGAAATAAAGTAGAGAAGTAAAGAAAGGTAGAGTCTTTTCAGTCATAATAACTCACCTGATTTACCTGGGAACCCAACAGAGTGACACCTTTTCAATAGGTGACCCAATTCTCTCTCTCTCTCTTTCTCTCTCTCTCTCTTTCTCTCTCACAAAATACGTTAGGAGTATTTTCTCCTAAATTTTGTTCTCCTCTCTCCAATTCTTTTGATGGGTTTTACGGCTAATTTGGTTTGATCCTCTTGCTGATGGAAACTTTTTGATGCCTAATTCATGCGAATTTGATGGCTCTAACCCCTATAGGTAGCCTCCTATTTATAGTGGTTGTGGGGATAACCCAAATCAACTTTGAGAAAGGACACATAATCCTAGTCTCACTAATATTAATCTAAACACATACACTAATTCAGCAAAGATTCTTACTAATTAGTCTCGGTAAACTAATCAGCTTAGAATTCTAGTTAATTAATCCTGTTTAGGCATAAATAAACTCGGAGATAGGGATCCTGGCTCGGTTCCCAGCTAAGATTCGAACTAATTAGTCTCAGTAAACTACTCAGCCTAGAATTCTAGTTAATTAATCATGTTTAGGTAGAAACGAACTCAGAGACAGGATCCCGCCCGGGTTCCTAGCTAGAGGATTGACCCGGTTCTTGGAAGCAGGAACCCGACCGGGTTCTTGAAAGCAAGAAGGGCCGCAAATAGTCTATTCATCTTGGTTATAACCTTCACGCTCCACCTTTGCTTTGGGTGATTCTTTTTTTTTCCCCTTGAAATCTTATTGAATCTAGTCTCTAATAAAACACATCGAGAAAAAATGATTCAAGGTTTTGTATTAGAATGGCAAATCAAAAAAGTCCCTTTTAAAAGAAGTAATTCAAAAATAGATGATAGAAAATGTTCCAGACTAATGGATTAGGGTTTTTCATAATTTTTAGATAAGTGTGGAACAAGATATAAGAAAAATAGTGAATAGGTCTCATTTTCAGCACAAGTCTAAATATTCAACTGATATCTTTTCCATTGCTTATCGGACCGTGGTCCATAATATGTCACTAGGAAGCCTATTCGATGGAGAATGTCGATACCTGGACTTAATAATCTTATAATCCCTATAGTGGATCTCAACTTGACGTTAAACACCATTAATTTGGGCTTTCTGGGCTCTTAGGCTCTGTTAGCCTTATGGACTCAAATTCAAAGATTACTTTGCCAACCCCCTAAGTAAACAAGTTGGCGTATAATTTTCATCACTAGGAAATTAAAAAATAAGTTTTAGGCGTATATAGTTTGTATATATAAATATATAAATATATATATATATATATATATATATATATATATATATATATATATATATATATAATAGATATAGATATACATATATGTTTTTAGGGGCGTATGTGGGAGTGTGTGTGCCAATGCATATCGATCTCTGTCTCTCTCCCTATGCTTATACATGTATTTATGTATGTATATATGTGTGTGTGTGTGTGTGTGTGTGTGTGTGTGTGTGTGTGTGTGTGTGTGAGAGAGAGAGAGAGAGAGAGAAAGAGAGAGAGAGATAAGTACTTAAAGTGCACTCTATTTTGGGGTCATTTTGAATCACTTTTGGGGAGAATTATATGCTTTATCCTATATTATCCACACTTTTTCTGTATTACGCTCGAGCATGGTTCTCTTATGTATTTTACAGGTTTTTGGACTGCTTTATCCTAAAATTAAGCCCTAAATGAGTGTAACATAACCCCCTATGGATGCCTATAAGTCACTATGCCCATGGAAGGAAGAAAGAATGAAAGAATGTCGAAACAGAGGTCATCACGGATGGTCCATGGTGACCTCATTTCCCCAGTGGCTGTTTGTTTTCTTGCAACTGTTCGACTTCCAAGCAGTTTTAGTTCCATGTTTTCTCGTGACTGTTCGACTTTAAGGCAATTTAATTCCATTCATTACAAAAGGTTGTTTTCAGCCTCATTCCACACCCATCATTCCATCTCCATACTCCATTCTATTCTACCTAGATTAGGATTTTGGATAGATTAGAGGAAAAGAGAGAGAGAATTGAAGTGAAGTGAAGATTTGCAAGGATTCCATATGGGGTTTTTAATTGATAGATTCAAGCGCGTTAATTGGCTAAGCATTTCCTTTCTCTTCTCTTCTCCTCTCTTCTCTTCTCTTCTCTTTTCTCATTTCTTGGATTTATGATTTGTAATTTTGATGTGATTTTGTTCTTTTGATTTTTGATTTATGTAAATAACAGTTAATTTTCCGATTTGTTGTTAATCTCCTTGAGAATTTTGGAATTGTTGGATTATTTTATCAAATCCAAAATGTTTATTATCTTGCAAGAAATTTGATCGCTTTCTTGCATATTCTGGGTATTGGACGAAGAATTGAAAGGTGAAATTCGAATACTAGAACCCTAGAATTTGACTTGATTGTGTGAAGCCTTGAGAAAGTCACACCAATTGAGAAACCAAAAATATGATTATCGCGTGCTTAGTGATCTTGAACAAATCGAGAGCCCTTGAGAAATGGTAATTGGTTAGATTTAGGTTTTTTACTTCACCTTGAAAGAGGGTTGTGATATGTCAATTGTCAATTTTAAAATAATCTGTTGAGGAAAAAATGCTTAATTGATGCATGAATTGAGATATTGCTAGTTTTGTATAATTCCTTGATTATTTACCCATTAGATTAAATAGTTGACTAGTTGAATTTTAATATCAAGTATTGATTCGCTTAACCTATCTTAAGGGGATGAGGCCCAATAGATCAACTTAGTCCTTGTGGGAGACAACCTTGATTTGCTACAACGCTACTGTGCGCTTGCAGCTTTGGCGCCATTGTCAAGGACTAGTATTGAATATTGGGTTTTTTTCATAGGTTTGACTAAGCATCTGTTTTCCTCAGGAAAAAAAAAAACTCAAAAAATTTGAAAACTAAAAAAAAAAATTGAAAGGAAAAACAATGGCAATTTTTCATTTCCCCCAATTCAAACATGAATTATTTTGGAGGTATTTTAAGTATTTGCATGCTTTTCTTGTTCAATGTGGTTATTGTGTAGGTAAATGAAAAATTCTGGGCATTATTGATAAGACTGTGAATAGTAAAACCCATACTATTTTAGAGTATTGGGGTTTTCTGGTTAAAAAAGTTGATGAAGCATGATATTTGCTTGAGTTGATTGCTTGGCATTCATTTGAATTTGATAAGGCTAGTCGTGTTTCTATATATTCATTTATTGATCATTGTGCATTTTATGATAGATCTTATTATGCCCCTTTTTTGTGTGAGTTGTGTAATTCTTCTAACTATGAAACTAATTTGTGTCCTTAGTACACATACTATGCTCAACCAGACTTTGCATCACCCATGGACAATACTGATGTTGTCCTGACCTTATATGATTCATCCTTTCCTTTAGCTTAGTGCATGAGGCTCGAGGCAGTGAGCCTTTTGGGTTTGTTACTATGTTTAATATTGCTGATGCATGTTTTAAGTTAGAAGATGCTTTAGATCAGGTGCATGATCTAGCTAAGACTCCTTTGGAGGGGTCATGTAACGTGTTTATGTATGAGGAGTCTCCTAGCCTTGGTTGTAATAATGTTCCCCTAATCCCCATGATCATTCCCATGCTTCACCTGCTTGTTCGTTTCCCTCTCCTTCACCCGAGTATTATCTTGATGTGCCTATTGATAATACTATGATTTTTGATGCTAATGTTGATTTGGGCTATGAGGATGACGCGTTTTGTATGCTTGGTAGGAATGTTGACAAATATGTTCCTATGTTACTTTAGTGGGTATAATGCCTCCCTTGACTCATATTACATGTGCCTAGTGGATGCACCTAGAAAAATCATGTAAAATACCTTCTTTAATTTCCCGTTTTATTTTTCTATTGTATTTGGTTTGATGAGGAGAGCGCTAACTTTCTTCAATGTTCTTATCTTGATGCTCTCTCACTGCCATGCTTGCGAATCCCATGCTATGGCGTTCGACAAGCTTCTAGGTGCATTAACGGAGTCTGACGTTGTGGGTCGTGTCTTGAAGTTATAATGGAGTGGCTGATGCTTCATTTGCCCCATTTGCGAGGAGGCATTAAGTGCACCTAATCTGGTAAGATTGTTCTCTTTTGTTTTCCCTTTCCCTTCTCGTACTTTCTTTCCTTTGAATAATAATGCTTTATCTAAGCATGGGAGAAGGGTAGTTTCTATATTTTCTATTTCGGTTATTAGTTTGCATACTTATTGGAGCATGTAGGTTTAAGTTTCCTTTTATTTGCATTAGTGTGTCGCATTTAGTTGATTTTTAGATTTGCATATAGGATTACATGTAGAGATGGTGAGGATTGGTTTGAGATAACCTCCAATGATACTTTTGTTTAAGCAAAATAGCTTTCATAAGCTTGAGTAACTTTTGATGTGTAATCCCTTCTGGTGTTAAAATTTTTGAGGGTTTTATAAATGTTTCTTGTTTTGACCCTTGTCTAGTTTAAAAACTTTGTTATCCTTGGAGTCCTTAGCACTGATGTTGGTACATGAGTTGCATTATGTGAACTAATTGAGATTTTAGTAGATAACCCTTGAGATTTTGAGCCTTATTTGGACAAATTCATTATATTTAGTCTCATGTTTCTTTCATATGTATGACTCCTCCATATTGCATCTCTAGAACTTGTCTTCACTCTTGTTTGAAACCACATTAGCATGTGCATAGTTGATGATATGCTAGAGGCATTTCTTTCATTGAATATTTTAATCACATAGCCAAATAGCCTACCTTTGTGTTACATGTTTCTTCCCTTTGTTAGCCCCTTTGAACTTATATTTATCTTTGTTATGAACAATTCATATTAGCTAAACACATGTTCCTAACATTTGAGCCAAGTCTCTGGAGCATCACTTCATCTATGTAGTTGGTGGTTTTGAGGATAATTGAGTTTAAGGTGGCTTTGGTATGTTGATTTGTTAAGAGATTGACGGCATTGAGTATTTGCTTTGGTTCCCTCTTACTTGGGTTGTGTATATATGTATTTAGTTCTGAGTTAATCATTAGTGATCCTATGTCTTTCAATAATTGAAATTTCATTTCCCAAAGAAGAATACAAAAACAAGAAGAAAAAAAATCATATTGAAAAAACAAAGAGAAAAGACAAGGAAAAAAAAGGAAAAAAAAGAAAAAAAACTAAGTGATCGGCATTGGATATATGAATAGCTTGAGTTCCTTTCTTTGCTAACTCATTTCCTATTTCATTCGTGGGATTTGTTCATTGAATTGTTGGGGTTTGGAGAGTTGATAAACCTCATAATTGCTTGGTGGTTTGTTAGTTACTCCCTGGTTGTTTGGCTACTTAGCTCTACATTACCCAAATGCGTTTGTTAACTCCTTTCCCTTAACCTTTCTAACCCATATTACAACCCATATAAAGTTCTCTTGATTGTCTTGTGCACATTGCATTTTAGTGGTAGAGAATTTGAGAGTCTTTGCAAGCCTATGGTAGATTGCATCTTTGGAATGAGTCTTAAGTGAACCTATACTATATCTCAAACACATAAACGAGAGTGATTCACATTTCTCAAAAGTGAGCTTCTACGAGTCTACTTAGTTCTATAATTCCATGTGCTTGCATGATATGCTTTGTGATTTTTTGGGGGTGATCAAGTATGATATCAAGCTTGTGGTCTCATACTTTTTTGAAAACGTTACCTTCCCCTGATTTTGAAATGTTTTGCGCAGTACTTGGGGTTGCCATTAATGGTCATTCTTGCTTGTGATATGCTATTACTTGTCTACTTTAAGGAGGTTGTTATGTATTTGAATCTTAGACGCATCTCCCCTTGTCGATTTTCTCTAGTGTTTGCTTGAGGATAAGCAATAATTCAAGCATGGGGAGTTTGATAAGTCCTTAAAGTTTACTCTATTTTGAGGTCATTTTGTGCCACTTTTAGGGAGAATTATGTGTTTTATGCTATATTATGTACTCCTTTTTCCTGTTTTACACTCGGATATAGTTATTTTCTATGGTTTAAAGGTTTCTAGACCATTTTACCCCAAATTTGACCCCTAAATGAGTGTAGCTTGACCCTCCACAGACATCCCCAAGTCACTATACTCGTGGAAGGAAGAAAGAACTGAAGAATGTCAAAACAGAGCTCACTATCGATGGTCTGTGGTAGCCTCATTTCTCCCGAGGCTGTTTGTTTTCTTGTGACTGTTCGACTTCCAGGCAATTTAATTCCATTCACTATAAAAAGCTTGTTTTCAGCCTCATTCTACACCCATCATACCATCTACATACTCTATTCTATTCTACCTAGATTAGGATTTTGGATCCATTAGAGGAAGAGAGAGAGAATTGAAGTAAAGATTTGCAAGGATTCCATGCCGAGTTTGCAATCGATGGATTCAAGCGCGTTAATTAGTTGAGCATTTCTCTTCTCTTTTCTTCTCTTTTCTTTTCTCATTTCTGGATTTATGTTTTATAATTTTGATGTGGATTTTGTTCTTTTGATTTGGATTTATGCAAATAACAATTAATTTCTTAATTTGTCGTTAATCTCTTTGAGAATTTTGAAATTGTTGGATTGTTTTATTGAATTCTAGATGTTTATTGTCTTGCAAGAAATTTGATCACTTTTTTGCATGTTTTGGGCATTGGATGAAGAATTGAAAGGTGAAATTCGATATTAGTACCCTAGGATTTAACTTGATTGTGTGGAGACTTGAGAAAACCACACCAATTGAGAAACCACAAATATGATAATCACATGCTAAATGATCCCAGACAAATCAAGAGTCCTTGAGAAATGGTAATTGTTTAGATTTAGGTATTTCACTTCATCTTGAAAGAGGGTTGTGATACTTCGATTGTCGGTTTTGAAATAATTTGTTGAGGAAGAAATGCTTGATTGACACATGAATTGAGATATTGCTACTTTTGTATAATTCTTTGATTATTTATCCATTAGATTAAATAGTTGATTAGTTTAATTTCAATATCAAAGATTGATTCGCTTAGCCTATCTTAAGGGGATAATGTCCGATAGATCAAGCTAGTCTTTGTCTTTCCTATCTTGAGCAGTAAGGTGATAGTTTAAAGAGGTGGACTATTATAAGTGGTCAACCATGCTGAATGTGGACTAAAGAAAATGGTTAATGACTTACAATTTGAACAGGAGAAAATGACTTGATGCGCTTAAAGGATTTGGTTGAAATGGGGTTAAGATATGGGATTTTATGCTAAAATTAGATCTTATCTTGGATTAGGTCCTGAGTTGGACTTAAAAAGCTGACTTATGAACCTAGGTCAGGTTCAAGTCTTTCTTACGTGAATCACAGGCCCATACGCCTATAGTTTGGTTTGCCCAAAATAGGCTAGTCTTCGCACATTGATGGATCTAAGTAGACTCATATAGGGATCCTGGATCTAGTGAATGCGATGTATGGACCATGCACTTATGCATGGTAAGATATCTAGGCCTTATTTGGAGTTATACATCATGAATATCATTCATGCACGATTGGATTCAACTTAAAATGGACTAGTGCTCTAAAGGTTTGATAAACTATATTACGCACTTTGGGTTTACATGGAGTTGTAGACTATGCGTGATAAGGTCTAATAATGTATGACTCTTAAGCCTCAAGCATCCTACAACTAATGTGCTAAGAACCTAAATAAACTGTAACATCCTAACCTGACTAGATCGTGTTACATGCCATAGTCCTCCCTTGGAGAAGACTGCTAAGGCAACCTGCTTAAACCTGTTTAAAACATAACCTAAAGAAATAAAAGCCAAGATCGCTTGTTTGGGTTATACCTTTGAAAGTGAGCCCCACTTGACCTGTTCATATCTTTAGCCTAATATTTAAAGCTTAAGAAACTTGCATAACATATATACCACTATTACAAAACTGGGCCTTTGCAGGCTAGGGCCAGCATACAGAGCTTTTCTAATTTCATAAACCTTACAAAAGGTAAATATTTATATAACCTTACATACATAATCAAACATTACATAATCGAGTCATAATAAAGCTAGCCAGATCACAGCCCATCCAAGAGTATAATTCTTGGCGCTCTCCATAAATCAGTCACATATCCGTCAACCTCGGGAAAAAGGGAAAAAATAATAGGAATGAGCAACCACCGCTCAGTGAATAAACCCCCTCTCCCAAAACAATACTCAAATACATAGTAACTTATGAAAGCCTTTCGTGAATTCATTTTAGATGAACAGCCTTCACATACTTTGACATATTCCAACCACAATCCAAGAAAAAGAGTAGTCATACCAAGAGCTTAAACTTCAGAAGAAACCGTAATACATCAAATTACCATAATAAATTTACGTAAACTCATAAACATAGCGTAAAAGGGGTTTTAGATAGAAGCATTGTTGACTAAAAAAAACATACATAACAATTTAATCACATAAGTGAGGAGCCTAGACTCTTAGAGGTACTTTGTTACTACCCTCCCGAGCCGCCAACATACATCTATCCGGACAGACATCATACTAAGCTAAGACGTAACTTATGTATTAGGACTTCATGCGGAAATCAAACTACCATCCCTAAGCCGCCTGATCGTAACTTAACTTTTACTAGGTGTGATCCTAAGCCACCGTCCCTGGGTCTCAAATTTAAGCTTAAAGCTTCTAAAGTAGTTCCTCCGTGTACAAATAAACATAAATTCGTACACATATGTGGTTTCTTGCATGTAAATACGTATGAGCTCATAAACTTCCACCATCTCATTAACGCATAACAAGGAATTATAATCTTCAATCAAAACCAATTTACTTTCACACAGCCAGGATATATAGATAGGCATGTAACTTGGTAGGGATTCTTGCTTCTGGGCCCTTTCTAATGTTTCTCTCTTCTGGGCCGAGTCGTCAGCGCATCCCTTTTCAGAGTTGCACAGAACGGTCACCTCGGTGACCTCGAGTAGCGTCCACCAGCAGTAACCGGTTGCCGGCAGTGGCGGTCGTCGACGGTGAGTAACATAGCATAGCATCTCAGTTGTCCTTCCCTGAGTTCTCTCTGTTTTTGGGTCCACCGAGCCCCCGAGTAACAGAGCATACCAGTTGATGCATATTCCCATATGCATCATTTTTATTTAAGGTCAACTTCCAAGAAGAAAAGTGTCAAACAAGAGCGTGTATGGGAACTCTCATATTTTCTCTTATTATGTGAGTTCAAGGACTTTAGACACTGTGAAGAAGTCAAGCAAGTGGCGAAAATCTGGATAAGACTCATATTCCTTCCGGAAGAATTGGTGTCCGATTCATTCCGTCGAAAGATAATTTTTTTGGACTAGCTCAAGTGGACCCACAACTTGAGGGGCCACATGGTTTTGAAGCTTAAGATGTCAGCTTTAAAATAAGCCCAATTTTATTTAATTTGGACGTCATTTGATTGGGCAAAGTAGCACTCAAAGGGAAGTTGTCCTGCTCCAGTCCAGTTCTGATATAGGTGTAATGTTCGGACTATAACTTTTGATCTACTTATCCAAATTGAGCAAATGAGCCCATTCTGGAAAATAGATTTCCAGGGCTTTCGAACAAGCCCAGAATCACCTGATTTGGACGTGTGTGCCGAGAGTTATGCTCAGTTGAAGTGAAGGCTGAAGTGAACGCTGCTGCATGGAGTTAATGCTGGGCAAATGAAGAGACATAGGTTACATGACATCACCTTGCTGACATCATGCACGACTTGGAGTGTTCTAGATGGATGTTTTCAGCTGATTGGAAGCCTAGAATATTCTTTGTAACCTCCCCCATTCCTTTAAGTTGTGTCTTTTTAGTTTTCCTAAGTCTTTTCAATTTTCTAGCTTTAAATTGTTAGGAGTTTGTGTCTTTTGCTTGTCTTGTTGTTGCCTATATATAGTGGGGGTGTGAAGTGTTTCTCAATTCAGAGTTGTAAGCTTTCCCAAGTGAAATACAATTACCTTTGAGTGTGATTCTCAAAAGTATTCCAAATCCCTAGTTCTATATCTTGAATTTTGGCAAGTTCAAGTGGTGTTCTAGGTTCTCTTTTCTTTTCCAATTGGAGTGATTCCTTGGTGAAGACGAGAGGATTTGCCCAAGATCAAGTCCTTGAGTGGCTCCGCGAAGGATTATCTCAAGTGCAAGGTCTTGTTTATCCTTTGTTCTTTTTTTGTTATTATTTTCATTCCATCTCAATCAACCTTCCATTTTCTCTTTACTTTGGTTCAATTCTTATTTGGGTTTATTTGAGTTTGATTTGGTTCACTTACCACCCACATATACATCAATTGGTATCAGAGCCAAGGTTTTAAAGTGACCCACATCACACCCAAATACATTAAAAAAAAAAAAAACCGTGAACATCCAGTGTCCACAGGCCAGAAAGTTCGCACGGTGCCCCCGTGCCTACCAGCACGACCGTGCCACCCTACTTTTCTGCATTTCCTCAAGTCGAAGCATAGCACGGTTCCCCAGTGCCCCATTGCACGACCGTGCCCTCCCTCCTCTTCTCCAAAACAGCCTTTTTCTAGCCTCAACACATAATCCACAAAGAACCCTTAAGCATTCATCCATCATGATTTCTCTTGGGAACTTGCGAAAAGAGATTGCTTTGATTGAAAAGGAGATGGTCATCCTTGAAACTCCAAAGTTTCGTGGCCAAAAAGAAGATTTCCCTTACTGGATTTCCAAAGTGGATCAAGTTTTCACTCGCTACAATATTGACGAGCAAGAGAAGTTTAAAGTGGTTATCAAGAAGCTCCGAGGCCATGCGCTTGAATGGTGGGAAAAGTACAAGTATAAGAGGAAGAAGAGAGGAAAAAGCAAAATCACAACATGGGTTAAGTTAAGAGGTAAATTAATGGATACTTTCGCTCCAACCTCTTACTTACACAAGCATCCATTTGTTTCCTTTGAGAAATTTAACTCCAACAAAGATGAAGAGATCCTTGGAGAAAAAGGGTCGGGCCTAGTTGACCTACCTCTTGTTTTTGGTGACTGTGGTGATGAAGAGACCTTTGAACTTGAGGCCCAAAGATCCGAGTTGAAGCAAGAAGAGATTGTGCAAGAAATTGAGCAATCCTTCACCCAAGAAGGGTGCCAAGAAGATAATGAGGTGAATTTGAGCATAACCCCAAGAATTGAAGAGCATGTAGTTAAAGACCTTGAAGTGATGAAGCCATGTAGGGTTGCTGAAGAGTTTGAACAACTCTTGATTCAAGAAGTACGCCCTACCGAACTCCAAGCACCCGAGTTGGAGGCATGTGGGGTTATTGAAGAAGTTGAGCAACTCTTGACCCAAGAAGAATTCACCTTAACCCCCATTCAACCTTCCCAACCCCTCAAACCACAAAAGGACCGACAAGCCTTAACCCTCATTCATCCTTCCCAAACCCTTGCCCCCAAAGAAGATTTCCCACTTCCGCCTCTTCTCCTCACCAGGTATGACCCGTTTTATCATCCTCCCCTCACCCTCTTCTATATCTCTCTAAAGGTGATGCCCTGTGACCTCCTTCCCCAAAAGCTCTCATATTGTAAGCGTGACCCCTGTTTTGAGAGGCTTACTAACTCTTTGAGTTTGAGGACAAACTCAAAACCACCCGGGGAGTATGATGCATATTCCCATATGCATCATTTTTATTTAAGGTCAACTTCCAAGAAGAAAAGTGTCAAACAAGAGCGTGTATAGGAACTCTCATATTTTCTCTTATTATGTGAGTTCAAGGACTTTAGACACCGTGAAGAAGTCAAGCAAGTGGCGAAAATCTGGATAAGACTCATATTCCTTCCGGAAGAATTGGTGCCCGATTCATTCCGTCGGAAGATAATTTTTTTGGACTAGCTCAAGTGGACCCACAACTTGAGGGGCCACATGGTTTTGAAGCTTAAGATGTCAGCTTTAAAATAAGCCCAATTTTATTTAATTTGGACGTCATTTGATTGGGCAAAGTAGCACTCAAAGGGAAGTTGTCCTGCTCCAGTCTAGTTCTGATATATGTGTAATGTTCGGACTATAACTTTTGATCTATTTATCCAAATTGAGCAAATGAGCCCATTCTGGAAAATAGATTTCCAGAGCTTTCCAACAAGCCCAGAATCACCTGATTTGGACGTGTGTGCTGAAAGTTATGCTCAGTTGAAGTGAAGGCTACTGCATGGAGTTAATGCTAGGCAAATGAAGAGACATAGGTTACATGACATCACCTTGCTGACATCATGCACAACTTGGAGTGTTCTAGATGGATGTTTTCAGCTGATTGGAAGCCTAGAATATTCTTTGTAACCTCCCCCATTCCTTTAAGTTGTGTCTTTTTATTTTTCCTAAGTCTTTTCAATTTTCTAGCTTTAAATTGTTAGGAGTTTGTGTCTTTTGCTTGTCTTGTTGTTGCCTATATATAGTGGGGGTGTGAAGTGTTTCTCAATTCAGAGTTGTAAGCTTTCCCAAGTGAAATACAATTACCTTTGAGTGTGATTCTCAAAAGTATTCCAAATCCCTAGTTCTATATCTTGAATTTTGGCAAGTTCAAGTGGTGTTCTAGGTTCTCTTTTCTTTTCCAATTGGAGTGATTCCTTGGTGAAGACGAGAGGATTTGCCCAAGATCAAGTCCTTGAGTGGCTCCGCGAAGGATTATCTCAAGTGCAAGGTCTTGTTTATCCTTTGTTCTTTTTTGTTATTATTTTCATTCCATCTCAATCAACCTTCCATTTTCTCTTTACTTTGGTTCAATTCTTATTTGGGTTTATTTGAGTTTGATTTGGTTCACTTACCACCCACATATACATCACCAGTGGCGACCCGATTCTGGTTGGCCTCTAGGGTTAGTTCCACAGTGGCCATTGTTGTCGTTCTCAGCCTCTCGGGGTTAGTCCTCCCTGGTTGACGCAAAAGTTGGAACCTCAAGCCGAGTTTTTTGGTTCATTCCCGTGGTTGGATTTGGGTTGCCGTGGCAAAGTTGGAACTCGCTCTTCACCTCTCAAATCCCAGGTTCCCTCTCTCTCCTATCTCAGCTTATATGCTATTAATATATTGTTGCAGATAGATTTTGCTTTTTTTGGGTCTACATCTTGCTTCGTTCTTGCTCTGTTGGGTATACATTTTGCTCTGTTTTTTTGCCATTGTTATTTTGCTCTGTTTTAGAGTTCTTGCTTCAGTTGCATTATTTTAGGGTGATTGCTTGACCACAGTTTGCTCTGTTTGCTCGCTGGTGTCTTAATTTGGCTCCAATTAGTCCTCCCATTGATATTTTGCCCCTGAATACCTTCTGGTCCGTAATTCCCTTAGCAGTTTTGTTTGTTCTAAATAGTTTCAAATCCATTGTTGTCATTGATATTTTGCTCATTTTGATATTCTGGTTCCCTGTATTTTCGGTCCTAATTCTTGTTGCCTGTATTTCTTCCAGTGATATTTTGCTTTTTGGTAAGTCATTTTGGCTAGTTGATTTTTATTAGCAGTATCTTTGTTGGTAATATTAGTACTTTTCCACTGTTGCCATTGGTTTGGGTTGGAACTCTCTATTTTTGATTTTGTTGGAACTCTCGGCTAGTGTCTCTATTAGTATTTTTTATCATTAGTGGTGCCTTTAGTTTCATTTTTTTAATTAGTTTTGGATTTTTTTAATCCCTTTTAAGACTACTCATTTTTATCATAGTTATTTTTATTTTTTTATTTTCTATTGTTTTGGTAAGTCTCTTGGCAACCTTTCTTGAATTTGGTGATTGTTTTCTTTTTTAAATTAGTTATTGTTGTTTGTGGTATTAGTTTTATTCAGCAGTGTGTGTATTAGTGTTGTTGTGGTGGGTGTATTAGTATTATTGTATTATTTTAGTATTTTTAGTTAGTCCTTGTAAGTTTGTCAAGTGTGTTGACCTTTTTCGCTTACTCCCTCCTTATTCAGTCTTTGCCATCCTTTTGTGCATTTAGTAGGATCTTTTTAGTGCTTTGAGGGAAGTGAGTGTTAGTAGCTTAAGCCAGTAGCGAGCAATGTAGTAGCTTCAGCCAGTCATCCGAGGGGTAATGGGGATAGGAGAGGTGTAGGGTTTCGAAAGGTGCGCCTAGCTTCGTGGAATATTGGATCTCTTACAAGTAAGTGTACAGAATTAGTTAAGGCGTTGCATAGGCGTAGGATTAGCACAGCTTGTGTTCAAGAGACGAAGTGGGTGGGGGCTAAAGCTAAATTAGTTGATGGGTACAAATTATGGTATTTAGGGTCAACCAAGGCAAGGAATGGAGTTGGCATTTTAGTTGAGAAGAAGTTGGTAGACTTTGTTGTTGAAGTGAGGCGCAAATATGACCGAATTATGGCCATTAAGGTCCTGGTGGGTTCAGAAATCATCAACGTGGTTTGTGTTTATGCACCTTAAATAGGACTGCCAGACGATATTAAGAAGTTATTTTGGAAGGATTTGGATATAGTCATCCAGGATGTACCTCGGAGCGAGAAGATTTTCATAGGAGGAGACTTTAATGGCCATATTGGTGTTGACGCAGAAGGGTATGACAGAGCCCGCAGGGGTTTCAGTTTTGGGGAAAGAAACAACGGAGGAGTTTCTGTGTTGGACTTTGCGGTGGCCTATGAACTGGCAAGGGCTAGGGAAATATGAACAAGGGATTTAAGTGTTGTGAGGTGCATCAAAGATGAAAATAGTAAGGTGTTGTCTGAGGATGCAGAAATCAAGGAGAGATGGCAACGGTACTTTGCCAATCTCCTCAATGGTGAAGGGATGGAGGATTCACGAAGTAGGGAAAGTGAGTGTAGGGAGAGGGGTTTTGATCCGCGAGTGTGTGGTCACATCAGCAAAGACGAGATTAAAGATGCCTTAAAAAAGATGACCAATGAGAAGGCAGGGGGTCCGGAACAGATACCAGAGGAAGTATGGAAGTGTTTGGGTGAAGAAGGATTAAAGTGGCTAACAGAGCTTTTCAATGTTATTTTCAGGACTGCTAAGATGCTCAAGAAATGGAGGTCTAGTACAGTCATCCCTCTGTACAAGAACAAAGGTGATATTCAAGATTGTAATAATTTTAGGGATATAAAGTTGCTCAATCACACTATGAAGTTATAAGAGAGGGTGATTGAGAAAAAGTTGCGGAAGGATGTTTCGATTGCAGAGAACCAATTTGGCTTTATGCCAGGCAGATCAACCATAGAGGCGATTTACCTCCTTAGAAGGCTCATGGGTTTGTACAGAGATAGAAAGGTAGATCTTCATATGATGTTCATTGACCTGAAAAAAGCATATGATAGAGTTCCGCGTGAAGTGTTATGGAGATGCTTAGAAAAGAAAGGAGTATCACCCTCGTATATTCGAGTTATTAAGGATATGTAGGAGGGGGGTAGGACGAGTGTTAGGACACCAGGAGGGGTCACCAATGACTTCTTTGTTGGTATGGGCTTGCATCGGGGTTCCGCCCTAAGCCCTTTTCTTTTCACCCTACTTATGGATGAACTTACAAGAGGGATTCAATATGAGTTACCTTGGTGTATGCTTTTTGTAGATGACATTATTCTTATTGATGAGACCAAACAAGGAGTTAATGTCAAATTGGAGCGTTGGAGGCATACACTGGAATCTAGTGGTTTCAGAGTGAGTAGATCGAAAACGGAATACCTTCATTGCTGTTTCAGTGGAAGAGAGGATGCGGGAGGAGAATTCACCCTGGATAAGAGGTCGATATCTAAGGTCGATAAGTTTAAGTATCTAGGCTCGATCATTCAGTAGAATGGGGATATTGACGAAGATATTAACCGGCGAATAAAGGTGGGCTAGCAAAAATGGAAGTACTCCTCAGGTGTGTTGTGCGATAAGAGGGTGCCCCTTAAATTGAAAGGCAAAGTTTATCATATGGTAGTTAGACCGGCTGTTCTTTATGGATCGGATGGGTGGCCTCTAAAAAAGACGTAGGTTCAAAGGCTGATGGTGGTAGAGATGAGGATGATTAGGTGGATGTGTTGCTATACGAGATTAGATAGAATTAGAAATGGTGTTATTAGGGACTTAGTTAAAGTAGCTCCCATTGAAGATAAGATGAGAGAAACAAGACTCCGATGGTTTGGCCATGTGAAAAGGAGGAGTGTGGACGCTCCAGTGAGGAGATGTGAGAAGATCGACATCCCTAGGGACAAAAGAGGGAGGGGCCGACCAAAGAAGAGTTTGGATGAGGTGATTAGAGAGGACTTTAGAGTTATCGGTTTGATGGAGGACCTGGCGCAGGATAGGAAGCTGTAGCGAGATAGGATTAAAGTCGTAGATTAAGGTTCTTAGATCGTAAAGAGTCATCCTCGTGGTGGGTTGTTGGTTGCAGTGGCAGCGTGCGGGTAGTGGTGTTTTTTCGTTTATCGCGTTTGTTTGCAGGTGGTACTATCTATGGGGAAGAGGCACCGTTTGCTCACATCTGGTTGTTAAGGTATGTTTCCTTCCTCTGACTTACTGTTCTTTTGTTACATAACTCTAGCAACTTGTCTTTTTAATATTCTCATTAAGTGTTTTTACAAAATGTCTTTTCTTTAAATTATTTTCACAAATTCCTTTTATGTGGATCTCTTGAAAACAGCCTCCCTACGGGCAGGAATGCCGATAGGGGTAAGGTTGCCCACAGCTGGATCTTCCCAGACCCCGTGAAAGTGGGACCCACACTGGGAGGTGGTGTTGTTGTTGCATGTAGCTTGCTAGGATTTTTGGAAAGCTATTTTTTGCCAAAGGGAATGGTCCACGCCAATCCTAAAATGTTATGGGTCCACAGCTTAAATAACCTTAGGTAAATTTGCAATGGGCAATTGTGTCTCTCTCAAATTATATAATTTCAAAGCCAAGAAAATTTTACAAGTCCAAAATCTTCAAAATTGTTAAGACTAAATATCTCACAACAGTTTAGAAGGGCAAGTTGGAATCAACTTTGGATAAAAGCAGAAAGTGTCTTGATAACAGTATTCTCCCAAAAGCAAAATGATAAATTCTATTCAATTATCATATCTTTAACCGGACTAAGGGTGGAAAACCTGTAACTCAGTATATAACCCTTTAGTAAACACAACTTTTGATCAAAAATAAGTTTTAGGGGATGTAACTTTGGAAGTGTTTTTAGAAGTTATCCGGCATCAAAGTGGTATCTGACACCAATTTCATTTTATTTTTAGGCACACTGATTCAATAAAACCTTCGTAAACGCACTTTCATAACTTTTACAAACTAAAATGCATATAACGGAAGATGGTTAGTTCGCAAGTATTTCTATCAAAAGGTAACTTGCACAAATGTTCGAAACAACTTGATTTCATAGGAAAGTAACCTTAGGTACTTCACTTCGGCAAGTCTAAAAGCAAAAACAGATTTCATTAGTGTTAGAATGCCTTGAATCTGTTTTTTAGCCCCCTTCTGCAGACCTAACACGGTGGGTTAGCTCTAAAACCTGAACTCTATATATGTAATGCGTATCTCTGTATTCCTATATCAATAAAACTATCCCTCTCTTCTGACTGTGGACGTAGCTAACACATTGTTAGTGAACCACGTTAAATATGTGTATATTTGTCAATTTGTTCATACTTTCTCGTATCCGTTATAACAATTAGCATTGGCTCAAGGGTGAAAATAACTGATATTTAGCTTGGCCAAAAGCAAAGCATTTACATTAAAACTTTGGATCTCGGCATAGACTTCCTTTCATAAAATCAACTCCTACGAAACCATTTATAAACTTTAACAGACAAGATATACAGCTTCATAAGATCTTTGGAGCTGTTTTACGTCAGGGGGGTCATCAAAGACATCATGCAAATGCATCGGGTTTGACCAAAATCTATCTTGAGGCTAGCTTATGAAGTAGTGGGTTTCAAACGCATCAACCATAGATTAACCCAAGTTTGCTCAAAAAAAATATATAGTATTTGTAAACTTCCGAAGACCAGGCATGTATATACACCAAAATAATAAAAGATTTGTGTTGTTTTCAAACCACCTTTTTGTATCTCAAACAATCTTCAACACAGGCTGGTTTGATGAGAAAACCAAAAACAAACTTCGTAGAGTTATATGCAACTCCAAATCATGAAAGCCACCATCCTGAAGCATTAGGCAACCTTTCCAAAAATCAATTAATTTGGCCATGGCATAACAACAAGCTTGTTTAATTTTATAGCACTTTTAATAACATCTATAAATGCTAAAAAAATTGGAAATTCAAATCTAAATCTGACACGACAAACACAGATTTTGAACATAATATGTTTAAGTTATATACCCAAAGCCAAATACCCTTCTCTTGTAAGACAAACTTTCGTAATCCTAGTTCCAAAATTTCTGGAGAGCATCCCCCAACACTTTCCAGCTCCAAAGGGAAAAGAAATGGGCCTCAGCCATTAAAATCCTATTAACGACTAAACAACTGAAATTGATCAATAGATGGATCATTAGACGTTTCACTTTTTCTTGTCAAAGCTGCAAATCCCTATATTCGAACTCATAAATTCAGCTCATCTTAAACCTGATGGTTTCCCTAGTATCTTAACAAACAGCATTGGTTTTGCTATAGTACTTTCAACCAGGATCCGAAGGGTACAAGGGACTGTAAATGCATGCTGTATGGTTGCAGTATAACAGTGTTGTTTTTGAACCAAAAACATTCAGGCTACAACACAAAGTATAGAAACGTACTTGTTAAATCGAATAAAAGATTGTTGCAAAAACTGTTTCATCATAACACCTACCAATCAATTCATTGAAAACCTAGAAAATCCCTTCAATACTATCTCCAACTCCAACCAATATCACATGCATAATCGTTCAACACTAAAGACCATTCCCTCAGCATATACAATTATATCATTCAACAGCAAATCAGTTCACTGATTAGTAAGCTAATTCACGTCACTATTGTTCACGGAAACCACAAATAGACGGAGATTAAGAGTTAACCACACATGGAATTGAATCAATTGACATTAATCCAATTCACTAACTGGGTATACTAACTCATATACTATAACTCAAAATCCATAAAATTGGGGGGGGGGGGGGTTAAGAGTTTACCCACCTCAAGATTGGGTAATTTCAGGATGCAATTACCATTTCATCCACAACTTTGGTTCTCATCGTCTCACTAGCCTTCAATGGTTTCCCCTGACCCTCGTCCTCAGCCACACCAAAATCCCAGCAGCCCCCCTCGTTTATGGCGCGCAACAGTAGTAGTGGTGCCTACTAGCAACACCACGGCAGTAGCAGTCGCGGTGTTGTGGTGGCGGTGGTGGGGTGTTGTGTTCTGCCCCTCTCCCACTGTCCCGCTCTCCCTGGCTTACTCTCTCTCTCTCTCTCTCTCTTCCTTTCGCTATTTCAGATGGCAGAGGAAGGCATCTGTGTTGGGGCTAAACGAAAGAAAAACCAGGGAACAAAAAGGGCTGGTGGGTTAATTAAATAGATGCCCACATCCCCTGTTGGTTTTCTCTTCTTGGTTCCACGGTCCAGGGGGCACCTGCTGCTCTTCTTGTTACTTTTTTTAACACTACTGTTATAACAAGGGTTTCAAATTGTGACAACTTTAACCAAATAACTTTGGCGTCCAGTGTTGGGTAGATTAATAACTTGGCTAATGCAGCAGCTAGCTGTAGGTTGGCAAATATCAAAAGAAAATTCTCTAATCCAATAGGCATAATATTTGTTAATCAAGTACGGTAAAAATGCGGGTCTCACATAAATTATGCTGATTCATGGATCCGAGCCTAGAATACCGTCTTATACCATAAATGTAAACCAACGTGTAGGGCTGTTCATCGGTCCAGGATCGGACCGAACCAGGCCGGCTTAGACCGAAGACCGGTTGAGGAGGAAGCTGAGGACCGAGGACCGGACCAGTCCAACTTTGGTCTGGACCGAACCGGACTGGGCAGAACCCATACCGGACTTAGACCGAACCGAATTTGGACCAGTGTGCCTGGTGCCTAGCTGCTGATTCACTCTTCTCTCTCTTTTTTTTTTTTTCCGTTCCTTTTTTCTTGTGGCAATTGCAAGGTTATTTCTTTCCCTTTCCCCCATCTTCCTGCATTCATGCATGATTGTCTCATTTTTTACTTAAGTTTATTTTTCTCAAACCTAGTTCTTGTTTTCCTTAGGAAGCTAGTAATTATCAATATAGATTGATTTAACTTAGTTATTATTATTCCAATATCCAATTTAGATTAGATGACTTAAATTAAACCAATTGACTTAAACTTACCAGTTTAACAAATAGATATATCCAAAACACAAATCTAAAGCAACTCTCAACTTCAAAAATTTAATACATGACTAACTAAACTTAAAAGTTAATTACATAATGAAAATTTTAAATGTTCACCATGTTCTCTTCTCAAAGTGAGTCAAGTGACTCAATATCTGAACCAATGCCGATGCGATTCCCAAACTTGAATCCACTGTCTTGGACTTGAAGAACGATATCCTTGCAGGAAATGTGCTTCTCTTTCAAATGTTCAACTAATTACTCAAGTAGTATATGAAATAAATAATAGATCGGGTTAGTAAATGTAAAAATCAACAACTAATTTAGTAAAGAAAAATAATAAAGATACTAAGATAGTAGTATAATGTAAAATAAATACAATTAAAAGAAAATACCTCAATATTAAATGTTCAAAGTATTCCCCACATCAATCACATTATCCTTAAGACTCAGTTTACCAAGATCTAAAATAAACACAATAAAAAGAACAAAAATTAAAAGTTAGAACATGTAATCATATAAAGTAAATAAACAAAATTAAAAAAGAAATGAATTCATCAAAGTAGTCATCCACATCTAATCTACTGCTTGGCCTAAGCCAATCTTGTGCACATATAAGAGCTTGGACCATCTTTTCACAACAAAACCGAACAAAATTCATAAGTTAACAAAAGATAAATAAGTTATAAATTTATAATACAATACAAAGAAATACACTAATTAATTAATTACCTTTGGAATTAAAGAAGTTCTAAATGAATCAAGAATGCATCCTCCTGCACTGAATGCCGACTATGATGCAACCGTAGAAGTAGGCACGACCAATACATTACGAGCCATATGGGCAACCACAGGATATCGAGGACCATGTACTTTCCACCATGCGAACACATCATCCCCTACTTCATCCTATTCAAGTTCCTCATTTAGATATTTTTGTAACGCCGTCTTGATGATTCCTCTTCCTCCATCTAACCCCTTTAACTTCTTTCTTAATTGTTGTGCATAAGAAGCAGCTTCACTAGATGCATTACCCTTCTCAACTTCAGGTTGTGTCCCACTACTTTGCCCACTTTAAGAAGTCAATGGCTTATACAATTGCCAATACTCATCAAATAAAGTTTCTAATTTCTCTCTCACTTTCAACACTATAGCACTACCTTGTACTTGCCAAATAGATCACAAAGTGAAATCTCGAGACCTGCCAACTTATACCTAGGATCAAAGATGGGAGCAATATACACCAAATGGTTCATTTTCTCAGGTGTGCCATAGAACTTATCATATTTCATCCTCATCCTCTTGGCCATTTCTCTAAAGTCTGTAACTCTAGATCCAATCTCCTCAATTTTCTCACTTTCTTCATCATTAGCATCAATGGTCTCCACAACTTGCTCCAAGTTATTTAACATAGTATGAATAGCCACAATCTCAAAGAAAAGCAAGTCCGATGTCACATATGATGTACCAGACAAATGCAAAGTAACATTATAAAAAACTCCAAAAAAACTAACAAGTGTTTAACTTGTTTCCCGTCATTAGAGTTAGGAGGTCTATCTGTATCATCATCTTTTGCCAACGCCATATTATAATAAGGGTCTCTTTTGTGCTATACTTTGTAAATGCATGCTCATAAACTAAAGCAGTACTAAACATCTTATAAATGGAGTTCCATCTAGTGGGAACATCAAGAGACAAAGAAGCCTTGCACTCAATTTTTTCTACAGTTATACATTCTTGAAATCTTTGCAACCTTCTAGGAGATTGCCTAATAAACCTCACAGTAGCGTGAACACGCTCAACTGACTTCCCAACAACCTTCAACCCATCCCATACAACCAAATTAAGTTTATGAGCAACACATCTAACATGTAAGAATTCTCCACCGGAGAAAAGATAATGATCGTGTTGCTGAAACTCACTAATAAGGGCAATACAAGTAGTACTATTGCTCCTAGCATTATCAATAGTAATAGTGTACAGCTTAGCGGCTAAACTCCAATCCTCTAAACACTTTCTAAGAACAAGAGCAATATCATCACCTTTATGACTAGAAATTGCACAAACGTTTAATATTTTCTTATGCAATTTCCAATCATTATTAATAAAGTGAGTAGTTATAACCATGTAGTTAATCCTTTGAAGTGAAGTCAATATGTCTGTTGTCACACACACCCTTTGACATGAATGCATAAGTATTCTTTCAATTTCACCCTTTCATTGACATATATGTGATAAATGTCTCTTGCAATAGTAATGCGTAAAGATATATTAAGTAAAGGATAACAAACAGACATCATTAGCCTAAAACCCATATTTTCAACAAATCTAAAGGGCAACTCATCAATTATGATCATTTTGGCTATAGACTCCCTTGCCTTATGAGGATCCAACAATCATGAGTTCAATCTAGCTTCTACCTCATTGTTTGGATCCTTTTCAAAACCAACTAGCTTTGTGTTTGTTTATTTTGATTATTCGGGTTTGCATGACACTTTGAAAAATGATTTTTCAAGTTCTTCATTCCATTCTTATTAGGGTCGGCCTTATATATAATACCACAGTAATGGCACTTACCGGCCACTCTCTTGCCATTCTCTTTAATCTTTTCGAAATGGTTCCAACACTTTGTCCTTTGGGTAGACTTTCTAGCCACTTGTTTCCCCTTACTCTTGCTTTGTGTTGCTGTTTCACCTGCCTCTTCTTCCTCTTCAATTTCAATAGGATCATTCGGTTGGTGCTCAATTGGAATATTGGCATCAATGTCAACCGATTCTTTCACTTCCGAACTACCCCTCTTTTTGGATTTGGAGCTCGACATCTTGCATTCACACGTTATTACAAAATATAAGTAAATAAGCTAATAATAGTTATTATACAAACGCACAGGCACATATTTATAAGTGCTTAATATGTACATCTTTTTAGGGCTGTTTGCCTTGTTTTTAAGAGAATTTTGTGCTTAATGATATTGTTTACTCTCCTATTCTTGATTTATACTTGAGTGTAGTTGTTTTATGTGTTTTGCAGGATTTTTAGCCTTTTCAACCAGCATTTGCCCTTTAATGGCTGTATTTTGACCTCCCCCACAGTTATCCATGAGTTGCTACCCCGTGAAGCAAGAAAAGAGTAAGAAATTAGTTCCAGTGCAGACCACAGTCAGACCGTGGTGGATGCCACAGACCGTGATAGGCCTATAACTACTGCCTCTTCATTTTTCCTCAGCTGTGCGGCTAAGATCAATTGGAATTTTCTATGAATAGCAGCGTTCAGCAGTGAGGAAGAGGAATCCATAGCAAGCATAACAAGTAGAATTAGCCTAGTGAAAATTAGTTTAGTTTATTTTCTCTCAAATTTTGTTTCCTTGGTTTTGTTTTTGCTTTTGTGTGAGTTTTGAGCGTGAGAGTTTTTGATCTTGAGGCGGTTTTGAAGCCCTTAGGGAATGTCATCTCAGTCGAGCCCCTTACGTTCAGATTTTGTCGATTTTTGGTTAGTTTGTTTGTCTTTAATCATGGTTGAGTAGTTTTCTTAGTCTAGGAATTTAATAGTTTTTGGAAGTGTATTGGATCATATTTTAGTTCATTCAATTGTGCTTATTTTCATGATCGGTTTGATTTCATTCTATCAAGTGTTTGATATATTGTGAGTTGATTTTGGCCAAAATTTACTTACACACTTGAAACAATCTAGTGAACATTCGAAAGAGGGCATTTGCTGTTGGACTGCTTGAATAGACTTAGCATAACTTCGTCTCGAAAGAGAGATTTATATGTTAGGAGGGCTAGTAAGTAATAAAAGACTTTGAACTTGGATTAAGTCAAATTAGTTTGAAAGAACGAAATTTGCTTAGTTTAGGCAAATTTGATTGATTTCGAAAGAATAGATCAAGTTTTTAGAAAAGATTATAATTCCTTGGAATTAACCAATTAGAGAATAGCACATGTTTATGAATTTTTATCCATTTCTCTTCCATAGCTGCAAAAATTCCTAGATGTTTTTCTCTTATTAATTTAGACAAGTTCATTTGCGGTAGTTAATCGAAACCACTTGAAATAGAATTTTGCTTAACATATTCTGACAAGACTAGGCTCGATAGATTACTTTAGTCCATAAGGAATGATATCTTTTATCTATACTACGACTATTCGTGCACTTACGACCAGCAGTGGTCAAGTTTTTGGCGCCATTGTCGGGGATTAAATTGCTAACTATTGAGTATTGTCGTACGACTAAGCATTTTATTGTTTTGTTTTGTTTTGTTTTGTTTTCTTGTTATTTTTCTTTTTCCTGTTTAATTGAGCTGGTAGTGTTGGGTGGAAGTGCTTACAGGAATTTTTTCTAGTTTATGCGAAGTCTGTTTTTGTACGAGCCTGATCCATAGATTGAGAGGAATTTTCACTTAAGGAGGAAAAAGCAAAGGATCGAAGAGCAAAGGCGTGAGGTGAGAAGGAATTCAAACATGGCGGGTGAAGAAAGAAGGACCCTTATAGATTTCGTTACTCCTGGAGTCCAAGGGATCGCCTCAAACATAGCTCAGCCTGCTATGGATGCCAATAACTTTGAGCTCAAGCCAGCACTTATTTCCATGGTACAACAATCTCAGTTTAGCGGAACTCCTTTGGAAGACCCGAATCTACACCTCTCAGTATTCTTAGAGGTCTGCAATGCACTAAAGTTAAGAGGAGCCTCCAGTAATGCGATTCACCTACGCTTATTCCCTTTCTCATTGAGGGACAAAGTAAGAACTTGGTTGCACTCTTTACCATCTGGTTGCATAACTATTTGGGACGAGTTAACAAGAGCTTTGCTTGCCAAATTCTTTCCTCCAAGTAAGACAGTGAGCCTGAGAAATCAAATCACCAACTTTCTGCAAAAAAGGATGAGACGCTCTATGAAGCCTGGAAGCATTTTAAAGATCTACTACGTTTGTACCTCTATCATGGTCTTCAATACTGGATGATTATCCAGGCCATTTATAACGGTGTGACCCAAGCTGTGAGGTCCGCTATTGATGCGGCGGCAGGAGGAATTCCAATGAGCAAGACCGAGGACGAAGCCTATAACCTTATCAAGAAGATGTCGCTTAATAACTTTCAATGGTCCATTGAACGAGCCCAACCCAGGTGGGTTGGGGATAAGCTTGAAGTTAATGCAATTACTTTACTTTCTACTAAAGTAGATGCCATGACTAAAAGATTGGACCAAACGAATGTTAATGCTATGAACTCAAGTGCCCCTTCCCCTTGTGAAATTTGTGGTTCAATTGAGCATATATCTTTGCATTGTCAAGTTGGGAGTCCTTTTTTCCAAGACCCTAACAAAGTTAATTATGTTCAAATTTAAACCCGAGACTGACCAATACCCTTAGTCTAATACCTATAATCCGGGTTGGAAGAATCATTAGAATATCTCTTATAGGTCGAATCCGAAACCTGTAAACATGCCCCCTATGAATGCTAGAGTATCCCCTGATTTTCAAAGACCCCCATTTCCTTCTCAGATGCCCCAAAAGTCTAATTTGGAAGTAATGATGGAAAACATGCTTATGGCTCAACAGAAACAGGATGAGTACATTAAGCAATTAGCCTCAACGGTTGATGTGCTTACAACTCATAATAGGATGTTAGAAGTCCAAATTACCCAAAAAGCTGCTTTTTTATTTACGCATCCAGATAGACTGATGTATATTTTCAAGGGCCTCATTTTCATTCTTTCAACTCAACTTCATGGGAGGTAAGCTCCATACAAATTCAAGCATGGCAAGGCTTTTCTTTGGTCCCACAATTTGAGTTTCATGACAAAAGACACTTTATGGAGTTTTATTTGAACTTCAAAGTGCCTTATCCGAAGGGGTTTTCCAAATGGGGATCACAAGTACCATCCATTTTAAAGGATGATGGGGACCATCGTGCCCAAGCTTCATCCACACATTCAGCAAACCCTCACACCCATTCAACCCCCAAGGAGGCCAAAGAAGTTCATGCCTTGGTCAGAAAACTCATGTACACAGCAGAAGATGCACTGTCCAGTTCGTCCAGTTTCTGGCCCGGTTTTGTGTCGCTGTTGGAGCAAAATATAGAGGGGGAAATTTCCTGCACGCACCACCCCCTTAAAGCTTAAGATCTTAGCTTTCCAACAAGACCTTTTGCAAAGCATTTGGAGTCCATTTGGTCAGTCAACCAAGCCAAAACCTGAGACAGCGCACTGCAGGGCGCAATCCAGCACAGTCCGAAATAAGGCCCTAATTGGTTGACTTCCTCAACTCCAACTTTTGTCAAATTTTACAGCATGAAAGGGGACATAAATATTTATCAGATCATGGGTTCAAATCCCATCCAAAGCACCCCCTTGTGTTGGTATTAACCAGCCGAAAGGACAAGAGAAATACCCCTTTACCCGGTTCTTCCCAAACCAGTACAAGGGTCTGATTTTCTTGGGTTTTGCTTGTCCCCTTGCCTCCCCACTTGCTGAATGAGTCATTTTGCTGCATTCAAGGATCCATGTAAGCTTGACACCTCATTTGGGAGGCATTATAACCCCTAATGAGGTAGATTAAGCTAGGTAGTGAGGTGTTTAGCTAGCATTGGTTGACTAGATGTGTAACTCTTCCCAAAATGTACTTAGCTATTGATTTTGCTGCTTGGAAGGGGAGGGGAGTTCGGCCATCAAGCTTAAAAACCCAGCTTGGCCTTCATTTTCAACATAACTTTGAATATATGAGCTTGTGAGTTTTCAAACTCTCTCCACAAAAACTCCTAGTGTTGTATCTTGAGCTTGGCAACTCAAGTGGGTATCTAGGTCTTCTTAATTCAACTAAGAAGGTGATTAAATTCTGTAACTTAGTTGAAGGAAGAAGAATTGCCCAAGTGTGCAAACCAAGGTGGGTTATCATCACCCTTGCTAGTCCACTTGATCTATCTTGGTTATTGGTTCTCTTTTCTTGCTTCCTTCCCAAATGCATTCTTGATTCACTTTAGCAAATTCTTGCCTTAGTGAAGCTTGAATACATCATAGACTTTCTAGTAAACCTGAACCTAACCCTTGAGAGCACTGTAATTGTGTTACCATGAAAGAAGATGAAGAGGACTGAACTGACTTTGAAGAAGTACCAATGGAAGAGGGTAGAGAGATAACTATGGCTAGTAGTAAGGAGAATAACTATGGTTGCAAGACTGACACATTTGTGGAGAATGACTCTATTGAGATCCCAACCATTTTCCCCCTAAGCTTCCTGACCTAGGTAGTTTTTCTATCCCATGCATTGTGGAAAAAGTGGGGATTGAGAGAGGTCTATGTGATTTAGGTATAAGTGTCAGCACAACGCCCTACTCTTTATTTCATAAGCTACACCGAGAACCGTTACTAGTCGCTCCTTTTTCACTACAGTTGGCTAATGGTTATGTGACACAACCCATAGGCAAGTTGGAAGACGTGCCTATTAATATAGGAGACATTTCGGTGTCAGAAGGCTTCATTATAGTCGATATGCTTGAAACTAATGATTCCCAAATTATCCTAGGTAGGCCCATTTTGGCGACAGCTAGTTGCCATATTGATGTGAGGGAGGGATGTATTTCTTTTGAGGTAAAGGGGAGATTTACTGTGTTTAGTCATAGAAAAGAGGATGCGATTTCTCCTCATTCTTTTAAAATTAGACGCATTACCCATTTCCCCTGAGTATAATATAGAGGATGTCTTGAATGATGAAGATCCTCCTTATTCTGAATGGATTTCACATGAGGACCCTGACCAAGGGTATGTTAAGGTGGAGTTTTCTGCTCTTGTGCCACCTGACAAGCCCGAGGTTAAGGCCCCTGTTTCTAATGATTTCTCAATGAGTGAGTATTGCACGTTTGCACAAGTTGTTCACTCTATGCCTCCTTTGAAAGGTTGCGATGTCGATTTTGATGTAGGGTTGGGTAAGTAGATGGTAGCCCGTCTGATGGATCAAGAGAGCAATTTGTTTTGTATGCAGATGGTGCGTTAGGGCACCAAGTTATGAAGACGAAGGACCTGCAGGAAGAAGTTTGACATTGTGGTTCGCAATAAGGCTGATCCAAACCAAGTCTAAAATAAGGGTCAAGCTTTTGACCTTAAAAGAGCGCTTCTTGGGAGGCAACCTAAGCTTTCTTTCTTTTCCCCTTTTTATAGTTTTGATTTTGAGTACTTTTCGTAGTTATATTTTCAAAAAAAAGAACAAAAAAGAAGAAACAAAAATAGAGAAGAAAGAAACAAAAATAGAAAAAAATATATGAATAAAATGTTGGCAACACGGTCAGGAAAACAAAAAATACGGCTGTGGGGTGCCAACACTGAAAAACTAGAAAAAACGAGTACCAGCAGACACCACAGGCCGTCTGTGGAGACCGCCACGGTCTGTGGTGGACTACTATGGGCCGCGGTCTAGATTTTTGACCGCGATGCCTTTTCCCTTTCCCCTCACTTCATCTTCTTCACACGACTCTTTCTCTCTCTTCCTCCCTTCTCTCTCTCTAAAACCTCCATAACCAACACCTTCAATCTCCCTCAAATCTTGTCCATTTTTCTTCATTTTCACACTAAATTCCTTCCTTTTAATTGATCTACCCATTTCATCCACAAAATCTCATCTCTTTTCTTCTTCTTCTTCTTTAAAATTTATTTTACCCTCATTTGTCCACCATACTCATCCTTTTATCTCTCAAATTCTTCATCTTTTTGCTTAATTTCTTCAATTTTCTAGGTTTTAGTTCTTATTTTTGGTTTTAGTTTTGTTTTTGGTTAGGTTTTGTAGCTATGGCGCCAACTAAAGGCAAAGGAGCACCAAAGAGGTTGGTTTATCAAGTCAAGCACCACCCCGACCTCAAAGGACATCCAGAACATCAACCAATGTGCGTGCTAGAGGTAACATTCTTCACCCTATTGGTTTGACTCATCCAGATCATGTCACCAGGTACAATTGTCTAAATGAAAGTGTAGTAGTAGCAACTAGATACTATGATGAGGATTTGTTAGCCCGACTGGGAGTGTTGGATTCATTAGTTGTTTGTAAGAGGTGGTATGAGTCACTTTTTAGAACTTAAAGATCATATGTACTGGGACCTAACCTTAGAATTCTTAAGTATACTCCATGTCAAGGTCACTAGAGGACCTCAATGTCAAGCTAGATATATATCATTTTATTCGCAGGGTCAATTGTATGAACTGAACTTAAGTACTTTCAATAGTATTTTTGGTTTTTCACCTAATATAGATTTACCGAATCGCCAAGTCCCCCGCGAATTCAACCCGAATGCATTTTGGGGTGAACTTTCGAGGAGTGTTGAGTACAGTACCAGTTCATCAAAATGTGCACATATCAGAAACCCTTGCGTTAGAGTAGCTCAGCGTACCTTACTTGTTGTCTGTTTGCTCAGGACGATAGTGTGAATGTCCTGAGATTGTCTGAGTTGTACTTTCTGTCATATATGCTTGATGGTGTTCAACTTAACCCATGTTCATTTTAGCTAGGCAATTGCATAACGCTGCTATTAGCACTAAAGGTCGGATAGTCGTTGGTGGAATTATAACTACTATTGCTAGATTCTTGGGTGTCGAGCCCAATCCTGAGGATAGAGTTTCTGGGTCTGAACAGTTTGATCAAGCTGCTTTTGAAATTATGAATTTCTGTAAAGTTGAGGCTAGCCGTTTGTGTTGGATTTACCCCGGGGACCGGCTTTTGCCGCTTCCCAATGTCGATCACACTGCTCTGCTTCACCGTGCTAACCTTTACTGGGTACCTAGTGATGACGAGGTTGTTCGACCCATACTTCAACAGCCCACTCCTCACTCTAGTTGAGCAGGACCTAGTTCATCCTCTCATCCACACCCACCTGACTATTCTGACCTCCAAAACACCCTTAGGTCCATTCAAGAGGAGCAAGTTTTCCTCCGAGAGTTTGTTGCTTCAGAGAGCACCGCTCTTCGGGGCTTTGTCTGAGAGCGCCATGATGAGGTTCGTAGGTTGCTTGCTTCCCAGACCCGATATTTTCAAGACCATAGGGCATGTCTATTGACCCGGTAAGATTGGCATATCTCCTATGGACAACCACCCCATCCTCCTCCACCTCATCCTCTCTGATTTTGATTTCTGCTACTCCCCTTCCCTTTTTATTATGATGTGCCCACATTGAGGGCAATGTGTGATTCAAGCATGTATTATTATATTTGGCATTTGATGCCTATTTTTGTTTGGTGTGTTTGTTTTTTCTTTGTATGTATTTTTAGTTGTGGTCTTTGTAGTTTTTGTTTTAGTTTTGTTTTAGTAGAGCATTTAGTTTTTTTCTAGGTTGCATTTTAGTTTCTTTCTTTTGTTAGTTCTTTTGTTAGTTTCTTTTGCATCTTAGTTTGCATTGTTTGCAAGAGCATGCATGAAAAAAAAACATAAAAGAAAAGAAAAATCCTTCGATAATGATCTCTATAGATTTGGTAGCTTTTTTTTGTTTAGTTTGATCCTTTGATTCGCCCGAATTATGCATAAAAGTTTGCGAATGCGTTTTCAAAATGAATTCCATGTTTTGACCACATGTTGGATGCCAATTATTATTTTTCCCCATAAGTCTTTACAAGATTTTGGCATGTGTTTACTGGTGAGGTAGCTTTGTCTTTGGTAGATATCCTGTGAAACTTTAGACCTTTAGAGATTGTTTATCATTATTAGTCTCATATTTCTTCCATGTGTGACTCTTCCTTCACGTCATTTCTCTAGAAATTGCTTTGATTCTCATTCAAGATCACATTTCGCATATGCATTTAGGCAATATGTTTGAGGCATTTTTCTTTCTTTGATTTGTTTAACACCATGGCCAAATAGCTACCCTAGTTGTGTATTGTATCCCTTGTTAAGCCCTTTGAACCTGTAACCGTTTTTCTTAATTTAAACCTTCTATTTTTAGCCCATGGCCAAATACTTGTCTTACCCTTAAGTCAAGGTTAGAAGAGCATTACATTCTTTTGCATCAAGTGTGATAGGGCATTAGTAAGATGGATTGTTATTCTCTTTGGTGAATTTTGACTGTTTGGTGCGGGAATGTAAACATCTGATAAATCCCTTGTTTTATTGTGTAAAGTTTAGAGAAGAGTTTGATTTTAAAGTTCGTTATGAAATTCTCTTGGCTATTCCTTTTTGAAAAAACAAAAAGGAAAAAGAAGCCCTAAAACAAAGAAGAAATGAATAAAAAAGAGAAAAGAAAAAAAATTCGAAGAACGTGATTAGCCTTGGTTGGAATGTCAGATATTTGTAATTTTGGACTCTTTCTTTTCATTTTGGGATTTATTTGATATGGTTCAAGAAGGATGTAGTATGATGCATTGGAATTATTTAAGCTCTTAGTCTTTGGCTTTTAGTTTCCCATTTCCAAAAAACATTTGTTCTCCTCTTATCTTTACCGTAAGCCCCGTTACATTCTTATGAAAGTCCTTATGATTGTTTAATTTATTTACATTTTAGTGGAGGTGAATTTGGGAATCTTGTCAAACCTATGGTAGATTTGTGTCCAAGGAATGAGAATTGAGAGAACCTTCATATATATACATTGTCAAACATATGAGTGCTGAGTGCCACATAACTATAGTGAGTTTCTACCAGCCTTACTAGTTTCACTTGTTTTATATGCTAGAATGGTTATATTTGACAATTTGGGGGAAGATTGGTTTAAGTTTTACATTGTGGTTTATAAAAGGTTTTTGAAATTTCATTCCATATTCTGTTTGTTAGTGATATTTTTACACCTTTTTGTGCTACCTTTGGATCATCTTTGCCATTTGAATATTACCTATGTCTATCCTGAGGAGATTGTGTATACTTTTTTAGTTTTTTTAATGCTTGAGGACAAGACACAGTTTAAGCATGGGGGAGTTTGATAAGTGCTTAATATGTACATCTTTTTAGGACTGTTTTATCTCGTTTTTAGGAGAATTTTGTGCTTAATGATGTTGTTTACTCTCCTATTCTCGATTTATGCTTGCGTGTAGTTATTTTATGTGTTTCGTAGGATTTTTAGCCTTTTCACCTAGCATTTGCCCTTTAATAGCTGTGCTTTCACCTCATCCACGGCCATTCATGAGTTGCTACGCCCTTGGAGCAAGAAAAGAGCAAAAGACCGATTCCAGCACAGACCATGGTCAGACTGTGTGGATGCCACAGACCATGGTAGGCCAGTAACTACTGCCTCTTTATTTTCCCTCAGCTGTGTGGTTGAGATCAACTGGAATTTTCCATAAATAGCAGCGTTCAGTAGCAAGGAAGAGGAATGCATAGCAAGCAAAACAAGTAGAATTAGCCTAGTGAAGATTAGTTTAGTTTATTTTCTCTCAAACTTTATTCCTTGGTTTTGTTTTTGCTTTTGTGTGAGTTTTGAGTGTGAGAGTCTTGATCCTAAGGCGGTTTTGAAGCCCTTGGTGAAGGCATCTTAGTCGAGCCCCTTCCGCTCAGATTTTGCTGATTTTTGGTTAGTTTGTTTATCTTTAATCATGTCCGAGTAGTTTTCTTAGTCTAGGAATTTAGTAGTTTTTGGAAGTGTATTGGATCATGTTTTAGTTTATTTAATTATGCTTATTTTCATGATTGGTTTGATTTCGTTCTATAAAGTGTTGTAAGTTGATTTTTGGCCAAAATTTACTTGCACATTTGAAACAATCGAGTGAACATTCGAAAGATAATATTTGGTTGTTGGATTGCTTGAATAGACTTAATATAACTTTGTCTCGAAAGAGAGATTTATATGTTAGGAGGGCTAGTAAGTAATTGAAGACTTTGAACTTGGATCAAGTCAAATTAGTTTGAAAGAACGACGTTTGCTTAGTTTAGGCAAATTTGATTGATTTCGAAAGAATAGATTAAGTTTCTAGAAAAGATTACAATTCCTCAGTGTTAACCAATTAGAGAATAGCACATCTTTATTAATTTTGATCCAATTTTCTTCTATAACTATGAAAATTCCTAGGCATTTTTCTCTTATTGATTTAGAAGAGTTCATTTGTAGTAGTTAATCGAAACCACTTGAAATAGAATTTTGCTTAGCATATTCTGACAAGACTGGGCTCAATAGATTATTTTAGTCCATGAGAAACGATATCTTTTATCTATATTATGACTACCCGTGCGCTTGCGGTAGATAGTGGTCACACGTACATCATGCTTCTTTAAAATATCAAAATGCAAAACTTACATTTCGAGAACAAGTTGTAAGGGACTCCATGATGACTACTTTAATCGTAATTTGAACTTAAAAAGTACACTTTGTACCTGAAAATAAAAAAGAGTAAAATGACATTGTTATTGTTAAAGTCAAAGAAACATGGATAATGTGAGGCTATGAGCAAAAGTGAGTAGATCAACAGAATGAGCCATAGTCACACCAGTCAACGATTAGTGAACTCGAGCACTAATACGTAACTTTGAGATATGAGCTCATATATTTGTGGCCTCAAATGCTACTATCAGTCTATTACATAACCCACCATTCAATTGGAGGATTGTGTAAATACAAAGCCCAAACAAATAAGGTAGGTATTGACTATTTAATTAATCCACCTCCAAAGCCAGTGGATTAGTTGCAAAAGCATCCACAAAAGCATCCAATTCTTTCGTGTTCTTTCTTTTTTCGTGTTCTTTCTTCTGTGCTTCCACAAAAGCATCTAATTCTGGGGGGTTATATTTCACTTTTCGCCATGTCCTTGTCATACTAGATGTCATTTAGTTTCTTATTTACAACATCAACCAATTTACAACATCAAACAACACCATGTTGGGATTAAAGCATACACATTAGTCCCCTTTATCAATTTTCATATTTCATAATTGTAATTTACAACATCAAACAATACTGCAAATATGAGCATGAAGAAATTTGACCACACAAGGTCTTTGTAGTCCATGAAGAAATTTTTATACAATAATCAAATTGTATGAGCATCCATAATTTATGAATTTGAAGCGAAGAAATCAAATTTTATGCAGGAATTTGAATATACCATTACAAATTCAAGTAGTCAGGACTGGGAATAGTCGAAAAAGGCTTCAGGGGAACTAACAGAGAGGCGTCAGGACTGTTGGACTGGAGACTAGAGAAGAGAGGGCTGAGGTGCAGAGTCGCCCGAAGTGGAGTCTGGAGAGGAGGGGCAGAGGCGCAGAGGCAAGCTGATCGGGGGCTGGAGAAAAGGCCGGAGGGCTCGCAGCGATAGGGCTAACCGGCTAAGGCTAGGGCTGTCTGGCTGAACGCGTGGTCGTGGTATGGAGAAGGGCATATGCGAGATTACAAGAAGGAGAACTAGAGAAGGGAAAAATGCGAGGTCCGAGGAGAAGGGCAGAGGCAAGAGGGCTGGCTAAACGCTTGGAAAGTTGGAATTGTGGAAAAATAAGAAGAATTCAAAAATCAGAAACCCTAAACCTTCGATTAACGGTTTGATCTGCAGGTCCAACCGATCCGAGCTCGGATCAGACTGAACACCGAAACTGGAAATAGGCTGGACCGTGGACTGGATCGATTAAGCACGGTCTAGTCTAGGCCGGTCTTCGGTCCATGCCGGGTCCAGACTGAATAATGAACAGCCCTACTAATGTGGACTTGACCTGACCTCCTAATTAGATCCTGATCGGGTTCTAACCAGGTCTGAAGCTTACATCCTGGCGCTTCACAAAACCCTTATGCATGCAACCTAACAAACCTCGCAACTGAGTTAAATCTCACAAGGTCGCATTGCAAATCATACACATGAGTTGCAACCTAAACAAGAGTTCTATGTTTAGAACAATCCTCTCGAGACCTAAAACCTCGTACCCCACTGATGGGGTGGAATAGTATGACTGGAACATTTTGGATGCTTCCCTAAGCCGTACGAACCAGGAAAATATGCTATGAGTGGGTGAAGCAACTGCCTGCTCAGTTAGAAGTCAAAATGGACCCAACGAGTGACTAACCACTTTGCTGACGGGTAGAATCGGAGTTCAGTCTAGAGACGCTGTTGATCCTTGATAGGTAGCATCTTACAATGTAAGTATGCCAAATCCAAGTACAATTAAGATAATTTCTGTATTGAAGTTCAAATCTCGCTTTCTTGAAAAATGTCTCCAGTGGAGCCGCCATTGTAAGGATCCAGCTCCCCAGGGGTGCGACCCCCTGCGAATGATCATACTCGTATGGTAGGTGATTTATGTTATTCTGGAAATCAGATTTAATTATTATTTTTAATTTTTTACATAACTTAGTAAGGTAGAACTGGTATTACAGAAATATGAAGAATAAGCTTTGAGCCTAAGTAGAGAGCCCGGCCAGGTTCCTGTGTAGGACCAGGTACAATCCCTTGTGATTAGGCCCTAGCAGCCTCTTCAGCCTAACCCAGAATTTGAATGCATGTCTAATCTTGGAACCCGAGTGGGTTCCTAGGTCAGACCAGACCCATTGATTTTAGTGCAAGCAGATTCCACTACCTGCGTCCAAATCTGTTTTCCTAAGTTGGTAATGTAGAAGTAGATATCGAATGAAACAGTAAAAAGCATTAATCTTTAACTAAATAGAGTCACCAGTGAGTTTTAGAAAAACTTACAAATCATAAGACCTTTCGAAGTCGATCGCACTAATAGGGATGTCGACGGGACAAACTACAGCTGCTTCAAAATGGTTTTGGAAAGGCCCCCGAACAATCCCTAATGTGGGGACCATCATAACTCCTTGGTTTGGAACTGCGATCTGAGATCCAGCAGCAATGGTATGGTGATACGATGGGATGCATCTTATCACTGTCCTTTATCACAGACGACCTCTATTAATTAAAATAGAAAATTAATACTTAATCATACTAACATACATTCATGCAACAAATTAGAATCATTCATATAATTAAAAAATAATGTCATCTAAAAGTAAGCAAAAGGAAAATTGTTCAAATTATTACAATGGTGGGGAACCACCAAATGCATACATATTTGGTAATTTAGAATCTAAAATCGTGAAAAGAAATAGAGTAGAGGAATAGAGAAAGATACAGTCTTGCCCCTCATAAACCTAATTAATATAGGGACCTAGTAAAGTGACACCTTTTTAATTGGAAACCCAATTCTCTCTCTCTTTCTCAATACCTCCAACGTATGAGTATTTTCTCCAAAATTCTGATGCTATCTTCTCTATAATTTTTTTGATGTGTTCTAAGCCCAATTTGATTTGATTCTTTAGCTGATGAAAACTTTTTTATGCCAAATTCATGGCAATTTAACACCTCCAACCCCTGCAAGTAGCCTCTTATTTCTAGTGGTTGAGGGGATTACCCAAATCGGTTTAGAAAAAGAAGACATAATCCTAGTCTTATTAAGGTTAATCTAAATAGATACACTAATTCAGTAAGAATTCTGACTAATTAGTCTCGGTAAACTAATTAGCCTAAAATTCTAGTTAATTAATCATGCTTAGGCAGAAATAGTCTAGGAGATAGGGATCTCGGCAGGGTTCCAACCTAGGATTCGGACAACTTAGCCTCAGTAAGTTAATCAGCCTAGAATTCTATTTAATTAATCCTTTCTAATTTAGGCAGAAATGGACTCAAAGATAAGGATCCCGTCTGGGTTCCTAGCTAGAAGATCAACCCGATTCTTGGAAGCAGCCGGGTTCCTGGACTGGGCCGCAGATAGTCTAGTTCGTCTTGGCCATAACTTTCACATATGACCTTCGTTTTAGGTTTTTGAAAGCTTATTGCGCCTAGTTTCTAATAAAACTAATGTCATAACTTTTAGATAAATGTAGGGCAAGATATAAGAAAAGCAATAAATAGGTCCCATTTTTAGTGCAAGCCCAAATATTTGACTTATATTGTTTCCCTTGGTTATCGAACTTTGGTGTATAATATGTCATTAAGAAGCTTATTCGATAGAAAATGTTGATATCTAGAATTAACAATCTTATAATCCCTAGAGTGGATCTCAATTGGATGTCAAACACTGTCAATTTGGGCATTTTGGGCTTTTAGGCTCTATTAGCCTTATGGACTCGAGTTCAAGGATTAATATGCTTAACCCCCAAGTATACAAGTTGGCGGATAATTTTCGTCATTAGGCGGCCATGAAATAAGATGCCATTTTTTGGCGTCTACAATTTATATGTATGTGTGTGTGTGTGTGTGTATGTGTGTGTGTGTGTGTGTGTGTGTGTGTGTGTAGATAGATAGATAGACAGATATAAATACAGATACATATATAGATGTACATTTATGGGGGTGTAAGTGGTGTGTGTGCGCCAACGCATCTCTCTTTCTCTCTCTCTCCTCCCACCCAAATATATATGTGTCTATGTGCGCGCGCGCGTGTGTGTGTGTGTGTTTGTACATGTACATATATATGCATACACACACACACACACACACACACACACACACACACACACACACACACACATACACGCACACATACATGGACATGCATGTATGCACACACACACACACACACACACACACACACACACACACACAGGCACAGAGATAGATATACATACACGCATGCATGCACACACGGATGCACACATGTGCACACACGGACGCACACACACATATACACATGTACACGCGCACACACACACGCACGTACACACACACACACCCCCACCCACCCACCCCCCACCACACACACACACATATTTGGCAAATGGGGAAGATGCTTACCATTACTAAAACAAAAATACATCATACTCTAGGCATACCTAAAGGGGTAGAAATATGAAAATAACCCTGTTAAAATGCATAAAAAAAGGCCTATCTACTAGCCTCCCTTATTCTCAACATTACTTCCCTGTGTATATACTATTAGCTTTCCCCTCAAATACCCTTCTATATGTTCCGCTCAAAATGTGATGAACAACAGCTATTGTCGTCAGGCACATTCTATGCCTTTTTCTATCTGGTTTAGTGCTATCCAGAAATTCCCACCAATAGCTATCAACGTTGTGATTCCACACACAGCATCTTTATAGCTTTCGCATAAGCTGGTAGACCACCACACCTGAAAATTTGTAGTAAAAGAATATGTTTGCAATTGTTTCAGATTCTATTCTATAGAAATAGCTTATGTTAGGCATCTGAATCCTAACTATTTTCTATAGCCTGTCAACTGTATGTAGCCTTTGTTGCAGGTCCATCTGTGTCACAAATGAGTATTTGGGGACCTTATACTTGTTCTATATCATTTTAGCGCAAGGTACCCTATCATCTCTGGCTAGACTAGCTGCTTATAGCATCTTCCTATTATGTACTTATTGTTTTACTTCTATCTCTAGCTCTGGGTGTGTATGTACCGAAAATTATGATAACTTTGTAGTATTTCTACACCTAATTTAGCTGCTAATAATTATGATTTTTATATTTTGATTTGATTTTATCTGATTTTGCAAGTAATAAAAAAGATTAGAGTATGAAGAAGAATGATGGGAAAACAAAGAAATTGTTAGAAATGAAGAGTTGGGTCAGAAATACCCAAAAACAACCCTCTTACCACACATGTCCTTAGCCTACTTTCTAATTTGCCCAACAAAAGAAAAACATATAAATAAAATAAAATCCTAAACTGCCCACCCACGACCTCCTCACGTGACTGCCTACCCTTCCTTTAACTGCCTCTCTCTCCTCTTCACCTCCCCAGACCCGATACATCCCCCCAGCCATTTCTCATCTCTCCCCCCATCTCTCTCTCTCCCCCCCCCAACCAGCATCTTCATCCATGTCCGCCATCCTTCATCCCCATCAGCACCATCACTACCAGGCCAAATGCCAGCTCATCACCATCAACATCAAGATCCACCATCCACGACATCTTCAAATGAAGAACCAATTGTAGGCTATAAATTGAAGAGGCAGCGACATCATTCCAGTATCCAGATTTTAATTTAGGGTTTTATGATTCAATTTTAGTTTAGTTTTAGATAATTTTAGGGTTTAATTCAAGTTATGTTTTAGAGTTTAAGGTTTTATTTTGTGTTCACCTATTTGATTTCAATTCTGGATATGTTTTCTAGCCTGTAATTTCATATATTTGAAGCTCAATTTGTAGATTTGGAGAAGATAGTGATAATCTTCAGCCTGTAGTTACAATGATGTTGGTGTGTTCTTGATCTAGGTTGTTTTGTTTTAGAGATCTGTTCTTCGCGATTAATGGGGCTCGACTCCATCTCCTCCATCTTCACATTGTCTGGGCTTGGTTAGTTCGATTTCTTGCTTTAGTTTTGCTTTGCTTTCAGTTCTGTCCCCTATTTTTGGTTTTGCTCCTCCTCCCCTATTGCTTTGCTTTTAACTCGGGTTAAGCTGATTTGGGTTGGGTTGTTGCTTAGCTCCTCTACTTACTGATTCAGAAATGTTGGTTGGTTTTATGGTTTTGGTGATGAGTTCTCAAGTTTTAGGTGTTGAATCTCTATAAGTGGAGTTGGAAATTTTAAGCTGAGCAATTTGTTACCCCCTTTGTTCGTCTTTATGGTTTCTTCAGATTGTAACTATGTTTGTGTTGGTTCATTCTTATTCTTAGTATCATAGATTATGGTTTTCAATTTTGTTTCCAATTTTATAAGGTTTTATTTTCTTAATCTTGATTTTTGATTAGAAGTCTCTATGTTATAGCATACTTAGTATTATATTGTTTATTTTATTTCTTTCACTGAGATAATGTGGTTAGTTGTATTTGGTTTTGCTATTTTGTCTAATTTAAAGATTATTTAGATCCTATAAAATTATGTGAATATTTAGGGATTATTTAGAAGTAGATGTATTTATAATCAAGAGTTATAGTGTTTGTTGTTTAAATTAGTTTAGAATGATGATAGATTAGTTTATTTTTGTAATTAGTGGCCTAATCCCATCCCCTAAGGAGATAACCCTCAACTACTACAGCGAAAGCTGTACACTTATGGCAATTATATTTCACGCTTGAAAATCACATACAAGTTATTGGCGCCGTTGTTGGGAGATTATGTCACATTTTCTTTTTCTTTGCTACATTCTTATTAGTTGCATATATTTTGTTTTGTTTTCTTTATTTTGTTATTAGTATTGACTTAGTTCAGTTTAATTCATTTCTTGAAAAAATCCAAACAAACTAAAAATGTCAAGAATTGAAAAAATTGAAAAAATTGTGAAAACCCCTAGAAATTGAAAACTTGAAAAATTTTAGAAACAAATGGCAATTTTCTATTTCCCTCAATATGAGCATGAAGTATTTTGGCGATATTTGAGTAGATTGAATGAATTTCGTGCTCAATGTGTTGATCGATATCTTGAGAACTAGGAAATTTGCCAAGTGAGTTTTGAGGGCCTTAATGATGAATATTGGGGTCATGTTGAGACTATGTAACCTCGGGGTCTAGGATGTTTGTTTACTAAGACTCCGGATGAAATTTGGAATTCCTTTCAATATTTTGCTCATGATACTTGAAAGTATGAAAGTGCTAGAGAGATCTTTAGTCACCCCATTATCGACCTTTATGTGATGCATGTTACACCTTTCGATGAGAGTCAATTTGAGGGTATATCTTATAAGCACTCTCATGCTCTAAGTGTTCCTATTTCATGTGATTATTGTGATTCCTTTGATCATGATTTTGATTCTTGTCTACTACTTGGTAGACTACACAGATTAGAGGCATTGGCTGCCTTTAATAGGGAGCTTTACTGACATAATTTACTCAAGACTGACCTTAGTTTACTCTCTTCTACACCTGAGGTTAGATTTTACAAGGACTTTGATGTTACGAGTGAGGCATTAATTCCTTTAGGGCATGATTTTCATGATGAAACACATTGTGATGACGTCGAGAAATTGAGTGATCCTTCATCTCCTTTAGCATTGCATCCTCCCTAGAGTTTAGCATAGTTAGTGACACCCTTAACGGTAGTTTGACTGTTTACGACTCGTCTCTTCCTTTGGCTCCATTAGGAGAGCTCATGGAGGGAGATGGATTTGAGACTGACACTAGTTCTGATGATCAGTGTGGCATATTTGTTAAGTCAAAGGATACACTTACTAAGGAACATTCAGTTGATGAGTCTTCTATTGTGGAGTTTGGTGAGCTTATACTTTAGAAGGAGCTTTTTTATCCCATTCATATGAAGTCATCCCTTGACTTAGCTCCCACCCCTCCCATCTCAACCCTTTCCTCTTCCCTCCCCATTTTGCACCATTCTTTAAACCCTTCTGAGTTTACTTTTGTAGAGTTTGAGACTTCTGTGCCTGGCATTATCCTTGTTTAGGTGAGACTTTTGATGATATTGATATAGAAAGACTCGAGAATAACTTTAAGGTGAAGGACTTGACTTTAGGCCATCCTACGGGCTTTAAATTTCATATTTCATTTGATTGTCTTTGCCTAAGTCCTCTCTCTTCTGCCCTTCGAGATGTTTGACTTCAATTTAGGTCACTCATACCACCCTAAATGGTCTATACCTTTATATAGTCATATCATTGTTAATTCATTGATTTGTGTGCCTGATTTTACATATGCAGATCTCTCTATTAATTGGCTGAGAGTTTTGATAAGCTTGAGAGAGCTTTCATTTGTATTCCACTTATCCACTTTATTTGGGCTACACCACCTGTTTCTTACTACTTCCATTTTTGTGAGGATTGTGCCCCGAATATTTGACAAGCCATTACTAGAATTGGTGGGTTTTGATACGAGTAGCAGCTTGTAAGTTGAGATGGAGTAGCTGATGCTCCATGGACCTTCTCGACACCATTTGAGTGAGGCATTAGTTTGTGTAAAATCAATACCCAACTTGGTATGATCGTTCCACCCTTTCCCTCCTCTCCTTTTTATTTTCTTTTCTTTCTCTATTTTTATACATAGTTGTGCATATTTAGGGTTGTGATTGTGTGGTTGATCAATTCTGAGGAGACATTTGGGATTTGTGGAGCCGAGTTGGCTATGATCACTCTTGGATGTGTTATATGTTTTGTTGTTAGTGGTGTATTTGGCTTATGAATATGTGTTAACATGGTTTAGTTTTGTTTAGTTTTTATTTAGTAGTTCCTTATTTATTTTGGTGTTTTTATTTATCAGTGACGTTTTAGTTGTGTATTTTATTTCTTTGATTTTGTGAGTTCTTGTTTTTTTTTTGGTTTTGTTTTTGTTTAATATTTTCTTTTTGTTTTCTTTTTGTGTTTTATTGGGTTTGTTTTTGTTTTGCATTTTCTTTTTCTTTTGTTTGGTGTTTTGGTGGTGTACATTTGTAAATATTTGCAGATTTTTGTAGGCTTTGTGGTTATATAGCTTATGTAATTGTTATTTGGCACCTTAGTTCAAATAATGAGGACATTATAGAGTTTTGGTGTGGGGGTGAGGTACCCATTTGTAAACATTTTTTGAAAATTTTGAAAACTTTAAAAAGATTTTTCTTTGGGGATTTGTGTTTTTTCTTTGATGATTGTGATCCCATGTTGCTTGATCATTGAGTTACATGTAAATAGAGTGTGCATGATGAGATGTCTAGTTGAGGATGTAGATTCAATTTTTCATAATAATCCTATCTCACATGTGTGCTTTTGTGCCCGCCTTGCTCATTTTGCCATTATTCTTTAGGTCTTATGGTTAAGTTGGCATGTGAGCTTTTTTTTTGTCGAAGTTTCCTTCGATACTCTTGAAAAATGCAAAAAAAAAAAAAAGAAAAAAAAAGAAGGAAAAACCCTAAAAATGTGAATAAAACCCGAACACCAATTTTCAAAGTCACTATTTTATTTCATATACTTAATTTGCTTGAATATGTGCTATTTTACTTCATTACACATCTATTTGGACAATGAAATAAGTGCTTTGCACAATCTAATAAAATCTCTTTTTATGAAGGCCTAAATATTTATAGGTCAAGTGGGTATTATTCTTAAAAAAAGGAGAAAAAAAGGGAAAAAATTGCAAAGAAGGCAATTAGGCAAGGAAACGAGGATTATGTCAATTTTAACAACTTGATTCATAAGGATTGATACACATTTGTACATGCACCAAGGTGTACATATCATTGCATGTTTTGTGTGTGGATAAAAAACGAAACTCGGGATGCATCTTGCAACATAGATATATTTTTATTGTACATTTTATATGTATATAATTTGGTGACTTGGTTACTAAGGTGATGCAATTGCCTAATTTTGTATATAAGTTCCCTATTACTTGTATATATGTTCATGTTTTGAAAAACCAAAAAAGTTTTCCATTGTTTTTGAAAGGATTTTGTGGGTATTTTACTTGAAAACCCTTATGAGACCTTACTCGTCCACTTGGGAAATCAATGGGTTTAAATGACTTATTGCATACGCTATATCTAATCACGATTCCTATAAAAGTAAGTTAGGATTTCTTTTTCTTATTTTCTATTTCTTTTTAGGTAGTTTAATTGTTTTACTTGAGGACGAACAAAATCTAGGTGTGGGTATATTTGTTTGCAATGAAAATTATGATAATTTTGTTCCTATCAAAAAAAAAGAAAATTATGATAATTTTGTAGTATTTCTGCACCTAATTTATCTCTTAATAATTATAATTTTTAGTTTTTTATTTAATTTTATTTGTTTTGAAGGCGATGAAAAGATCAGAATAAGAAGAAAAATGATGAAAAAATGAAGAAATTGTTGGAAATGAAGAATTATTATGTCATAAAAACCAGAAAGCAACCCTCAGCCAGACACCTCCTTAGCCTACTTTCTAATTTGACGCAACAAAAGAACAACAAAACAAGAAGAATCCTAAAACCGCCACCCACGGCGTCCTCACGTGACTGCCTACCCTTCCTCCCCATCTATTTCTCTCTCCTCTTCACCTCCACAAACCCGATACATCCCCGCATCCATTGCTCATCTCTCTCTCTCTCTTTCTTCGAACCAGCATCTTCATCCATCTTCACCATCCTTCGTCACCATAGCACCATCACTACCATGCCAATACCGGCTCACCGCCATCATCATCAATATCCACCATCCACGACATCTTTAAAAGAAGGGCCAAGCTGAAGAAAGGTAGAACTGACTGGATGCTATAAATTGAAGAGGCAGCGGCGCCATTGAGGTATCTAGGTTTTAATTTAAGGTTTTAGGGTTCGATTTTAGTTTAGTTTTAGATAATTTTAGGGTTTAATTTCAAGTTATGTTTTAGAGTTTTAGGGTTTTATTTCGTTTTCACCAGTTTGATTTCGATTTTGGATTTGTTTTCTAGCCTATAATTTCGTATATTTTAAGCTTGGTTTGTTGATTTGGAGTAGATCATCATAATCTTCAGCCTGTAGTTCCAACGATGTTGACGTGTTCTTGATCTAGGTTGTTCTGTTTCAAAGCTCTATTCTTCACCATTAATGGGGCTCGACCTCATCTCCTCCCTCTTCGCATTGTCTGGGTTTGATTGGTTCAATTTCTTGTTTTAGTTTTTCTTTGCTTTGAGTTCTGTTTTCTCTTTTCAGTTTTTTTCGTCCTCCCCTATTGCTTTGCTTTTGATTCGGGTTAAGCTGATTCATGTTGGGTTGTTGCTTATCTCCTCTATTTACTATTTTAGAAATGTTGGTTAGTTTTATGGTTTTGGTGATGATTCTCAAGTTTTAGGTGTTGAATCTCCATAAATGGAGTTGGAAATTTTAGGCTGAGCAGTTTGTTGCTTGTTCACGTTTGTCTCTGAATAATCGTCCTGCTTTGTTCATCTTTATGGTGTCTTAATATTGTAACTATGTTTGTGTTGGTTTCTTCTTGTTCCTAGTATCATAGATTATGGTTTTCAATTTTATTTCCAATTTTATGACGTTTAGTTGGGTTAATCTTGATTTTTGATTAGAGGTCCCTATGTTATAGCATGCTTAGTATTATATTGTTTATTTTATTTCTTTCACTGAGATAATGTGGTTAGTTGTATTTGGTTTTACTATTTTGTCTAATTTAAAGAGTATTTAGATACTACAAAATTATATGAATAGCTACGGATGATTTAGAAGTAGGTCTATTCATGATCAATAGTTATAATGGTTTTTGTTTTAATTAGTTTAGAATGATGATATATTAGTTTATTTCCGTAGTTAGTGGCCTAATCCCATCGAACGTCCCTGAAGAAAAAACGCTCAAGTATTACAGCAAAAGATGTACACTTGGTGCATTTATATTTCGCACTTGAAAATCACGTACAGGGTGTCAAATCGTTCCATAATCTTATCTCTTACATTGAAAAGTCTCCTCTAATACCATATATCATCATTTATGCATTTGCAATCGCATCTTGTGCACTTCCTCAAATAATAGTGTTGGACCCACTTTAGCTATAATTACTCCTTTAGACTAGCAATATGCCATATGTGGTTAGCCAAGGCTGCAATGTTGCATAATAAGATGTTTCTAATCCCCAAACCACAACAACACACATGCAGGCTACCAATGGAGGTCTGTTCCTCCCATAAGGAAACCCTACACATATGTTTGCACCAAAATAAGATATTTTTACTATGCCCTTGTAGTTAATTTACGCTTGAAATAAATATGAAAATAGGATTTTTATTTGATTTGATTTGATTTTGTAGGTGTTGCAATGAATCAGAGAAAATGGAATAAACAGAGAATGAAAATGCTCGGAGAAGAGATCTGAGCCTGAAAATAGGAAAATTTTTCACCCAACCTGAGCCCATCTCTCTTCCCAGCCCAAATGAAAAAAAAGTTGGAAAAAAATAAAAATAAAAGAAAGCCTAAAAAACCTACTTGCCTACCCAGCGCCCCTAGCCCAAACACTCGGGCTAGCTTTCACACTTCTTCCCTACATGGCATTCACGTGCCCCACGAAACCCCCTCTTTTATTTCTCCTTCTCTCTCCTAAAACCCGACTAAAGCCCCCCTTCATTTGGCTTCATCTTCACAAATCAACACCATGCACCATCATCCTCCTTCACCTTCACCGTCTCCATCAGCCACCAGCACTCACACCATCAGCATCCACCATTATCTCTGTGCACTTCACCACCAGAGAATCCATACACTTTGATGCCAACACAAGACCCACCTTCACCATCCATATTATAGCTTGAATCAATGGCCAAGAAGAGAAGAAAAAGCATTATAAATCAAGTGTAGCTGTGATGAATGCAAGAGTGAGCTTTTTAATTTAGGGTTTTGATTTCATAGTTTTAGTTTTATTTTTAGTTTTAGTGATTCACGGTTTTAGTTTTAGGGTTTTACTTTTCGATTTCTCTGCTTCGATTTCGATTTTAGATTTGTTTTCTAGCTTGCAATTTTCATGTATTTGAAGCTCTGTTTGTTAATTTGGAGTAGATAATGATGATTCTTGGTGTGTTGAACTAATTTTGGGTTTTGTTTTAGAGAAATCGCATTTCAGTTGCTCTATTTCTGCTCTGTTTTTGGTTGCAATACTTTAGACCTCTGTTGTCAGCCATTAACAAAGCTTGGTGACACTCCTCTATTTCTATTGGCATCAGAGGATTAGTTTATTTGCAAGTATGGTTAAATTTCATATTCTGGCTTTGAAAGTTTGCAAATTTGGGTTCGATTTTTGCAGTTTCCCCTGGCCGTATTCTGTTCTGTTTTTACTACATATATAGAGCCTGGGACCTCCATTAATGGAGGTCCATTAGAAGCTAGGGTAGGCTCACCAAGCAGGGATGCCCATGAGTTCTGTTTACACTCTCGTTCCCCTCCATTTTAATGGCCTGATTTGTATTACTAAGGCGGTATTAGTTGCTTGTACATTTCGTTAATGGCTTCGAAGAATTGATTTCTGGCCTGATGTATAACTACTATTGGATATTTTGCCCTCTGCTCTTTAATCAGGTTCCACTTTCTTCGATTTTATTCTTGTTGGTTGATTTTGTTGAGCCAAATGAGTTAGGTAGAAATTAGGTCGATTCTATTCTCATCCCTTTTGATCTTCTACTTATTTTATTTCTATTTATTTAGTTTATATAATGTCTTATTTAGATTATAGTGATTGATTACTTTTGGTAGTGGGGCATGTGATTGGCAATAAGACTAGAAATGATTCCTTTCCACTTAGGTTTAACTTGATTGTTTGTTATGTTTAATTTTAGTTTCATGAATTGTAGTTGCCTAGCCGTAGTTTATTTTAGTAAGTTTCATTTGCTATTTGTTAACTTCCATTGATTTAGTTATATAATAGTATAGCTGTATAGATTACTTTATTGAACTTAATCTCACCCATGTCTCTGAGGAGGCAACCCTCAAGTACTACAGCGGAAGTTGTACACTTGCGGCTAAAATGTGCTATTTATAAGATCAACTCTACTAGCATGTGTCAATTTCTTGAGTATCCCTTGATTCTAGAACTTATTTTTTTAATGAGTGCATGACAGCAATTCCTATTTAGTTTGGTTGCCTTGACTGGTATCCCCAAGTATCTAACCGGCACTTTCCCCTTCCAAAAGCTAGTCAGCTCTAGCATATGTTCCGATTGCTGCTCATCTAAGCTAGCCGTTAAAATGTGGGGTTTTTCTAGGTTGGCCTCAAGTTTAGCACAGTTACTAAAAGGATTAAAGGTAGTCATCAGGCAGTTGACACTATGCTCATCTACCTTACAAAACAACAGTAAATCATCAACAGACATAAATGTGCCAATTTGATTCTGCTGCAAAGAGAGTGATACTTGAAATCTATATCTTTGGTTGCTAATTTAATGGACCTGCTCAATTAATCCGTAACAATTACAAAAAGGAGGGGCAGTTAGGATCTCCCTGTCTCAAGCCTCTTTTAGCCTTGAAATACCCAATGAAATCTCCATTAACAGCAACAACAAAGCTTGTTGTTGCCGCACACTCCATTATCAAGTTCATAAAAGTGCTAGGGAATCCAATTGGCAACATCAAGACCTTTAAGAACTCCCAATTTACAGTATCATATGCCTTTCTCAAATCAATTTTCACTATTGCATCTTGAGGAGATACGTTTTCTATTATACAATCTCACCATGTCTTCACTAATCATAATATTATGCATGATTGATTTACCAGCAATGAAAGCAATTTGTGATAGACATATCAAATCAGGTAAAACAGTTTTTAGTCCATTGCAAAGCATCTTTGTGATGGTTTTGTAGATCACATTATAGCAGGTTATGAGGCCTGGGCCCCCAGTTACTTTTGGTTGCTCAATCTTTGGGATCAATGCAATCAAGGTGAATTAATTTCCCTTAAAAGTTTCCCGTGAATAAAGAAATCAAGCACTGCCTGAGTGCAATCCTTACCAATTATGTCCCATATAGACTTAAAGAATTTTCTACCAAATCTATCTGGACCTGGACTTTTCAAGTTGTCAATGGAGAATAATGCGTTCTTCTCTTCAATGGCAGTGTAAGGTCTTGTTAATTCATCTTTTTGCTGTGCGGAAATTCTGTTACCGTACATCATAACTTCCCAATTAGGAGAATGTCCACCAGTCCCTCCTGCAAAACCCTCTCAAAATGCCCAGCAGTATGATTCCTAATAGGTTCAGTCTCCGTGCGTAACTTCCCTAAGCTGTCTTGAATTGATACTGTTGTCGTCTGGTGTCTTTGTTGTTGTAGCATAGCATAAAAGAATGTTGAACATTGTTTTCTTTTGTTTTCTATTGGAGGAGCAAGTAGAAGCTCCAATCCAATGCATATATACCACTTTGGCCTTCTTCTCCTTCTGAATCAGTTCAACATTGTATATGGCATTGTGCATTGCTTCCTGAACCTCTTATCAGCTGCTAATTGGCCACTTGCGCTTTTTTATGTACTTCTCCAAATTTGCTAGCATGGAGCCTTTTCAAGGGCTTTTTTAAGACTTTTAATTTTTTCACTAGATTATACATTAGTGTCTTATTAACATGTTTACTAATAACTCCATCCTTCTTCCACTACTTGTCTAAAGTCAGGTGAGGATATCCACATGTTCCAAAATCTCAACTTTGCTCCTCTTTTTGCCTGTGCTTCTGTTAGTCTGATCAGTCGTGGGCAATTGCCTGAAATCCCATCAGGGAGCGCCTAGTAGCACACCCTAGGGTAACTTGGAGATGCATTCACCATTGCCTAGAACTTTGTCAATCTTGGAGTAGATTGGCGTATTGCTCCATGTGTAGGTACAGCTAGAATACTTCACAAGTTGTAAAAAAATTCTGTCGATGTAGTTTCTAAAATCAATGAAGTCCTTAAATGTAACTTATCACCCCGAATTCTATCTTCGAAGGTTAGAACATCATTAAAGTCCCCTTGCAATCAGCCATGTGTAGTCAACGATAGCATCCATTTAGTCCAAAGCACTCAATAGTTCTCTTTTTTCTCCTTGGACAGTTGAGCCATATACCAAGGTGACACCTATATGGCCCCCTTTATCTAAGATAGAGCAATGAATATACTATCTTCATGCACTTTTAACATCCACATCAATCCTATGGTGATCCTATAGAACCCAAATCTTACTTTTATTGTCTAGTGTAGCATTCGTAACCACACTTTATTGCCCCTTGATACTATTCTTGCCTACCTTAATATTACTAGCTTCACCTTGATTTCCAATAGCCTAATGACTATGCACTTATTTGTATCTAAGAGGTGCTTGACAGCCTCTTGTTTATTTGGGCCATTCAGACCTCTTATGTTCCACACAAGTACTCTATCCATGATCAAGAGGTCCTTGACCCTGTACATTGCATGCTGTTGGCTTGGAGTACCCTTTTATGTCTCCAGTTTCAATAGTCACTTTAATAGCATTTGGTGCAGTCTCTCTAACTTCCTCCATCACTTCCTCACGTGACTCCTCTATCACTGTCTTATGAGGCTCCTTTAATAGCAGTGTGTATGGCATTCTGATCAGCCCGTCTTTCTTATTCCTTTTTCTTCCATCTTTCCTATATTTCTTAGTCATATGCCCAAATATTGCACTTTTTTCACACCCTATAGGTTTCCATTCATACCGTACAGCTTGCTTAATGACCTATCCTTTCTTATCTACAAATGTAACGTGATTTGGGAATCTCCATTAAGCTTCATATCAATAAGAATTCTAGCATATTTCAGCATCCCTTTTGCATGAGTGATGCTATCTACAACAAAGCGTTTCCCTAATAAGCTCCCTATTTTACTCAATTCCTGAGGACTCGAAAATCTCAGGTCTAAATTATGTAATTTGATCCATACCAGGAAGGATGCAATGTCCTCTTTCTTAATAGTTTTGTCAACACACCATGGTTTCAAAGTGGCAGGCTTCCTATTAAAATAGATAACCCCATGTTTTAACACTTCATCCCTCTCCACCATAGAATGAAGCCCCATCAAGAATACTCTACCAGGCATGCTATAAATTTTGTCAAGCCCTTTGATCCTGCACATTCTTACACGGGAGGATTTGATTCTCAATGGGTAGAAAGATAAAGAAGAAGAAAACTACTAATAAAACCAAATCAGTGACTCAATCGACTGCAAGGAAGCCATTAGAGGATTGAACAACTCGCAACGTTGATAATGAGCTATCTTTTGCGGCAATCATACACTTGACAGGCTAACGAGCTCCACAAGAAATCGAAACCCCGACTATTATAGTAACTCTAGAAGTTGATGATGCATCGAGGATGGACAAACATACATTTCAGAGGTGGATTGATGTCATAAGGGTGAGAAGACATGAGAAAGGGCAAGCGTCCAATGCAACAGTAGCAGAAAATGTGGATTAGCCATTCTTGGAAATTTAGATATGATACTGGATTTTATTGAGCCAATTGAGTAGGATGGAGCTTTGATACAATACATAGATCAAATAGAAATTGAATCCGAAATAGAATATTAGAATTTCTCTATTATTTCCTTCATTCTAGGCACAAATCCACCATTCCTAGTCATGGAGGGTTTTGCAAAGAGAAAGAGAGAGTGTGTGTGTGTCTATATATATATATATATATATATATATATATATATATATATATAT